>CAXITT010000098.1:517914-563635 GCA_964033795.1 Lymnaea stagnalis | reverse complement strand
TTGCTCACTTGCATATAAAAGTTCATTGCTTATTTCAAGTAGTTCCTTGTACATCTTTATATATGTTTTATTACTATTGATGGGTTAGAAGAAACTGCATAATTTTTAAAAAAAAACATTTTAAAAATTAAATATGTGCAGTTCATTCTAACCCACCAGTAGTAATAACATATCTATAAAGATGTTCCCTGTAAATCTTCATATACATATATGTTGTTACCACTGGTGGGTTAGAAGGAACTGCACACATTTCATTAATTTTAATAGCAATAAAGGTATAAATGTGTAATAAAAGTTGTAGGGAAAAACAACAAACTAGCATTAGTTACCGTTATATGTATGTACTTTTAGGATGTATCATAATGACTTGAGTAGAAGTTAAATTGTATATCAATATCACAAAATGGCACTTCTAGTCTTAAATGATGGCAACAGTGTATAGGATTTAGCTCTTATATTTTAAACACAGACCATGTTGGTTGTATGCCAACACCTGCCTCTACTACCAGTACACTGTAGCACACTACAATGATTAGCAAACATTAGAATGGACTCTATAGGACTTGTGATTAATTCTATAAATAGTATCACCTGACACGTGTGTGTGTGTGTGTGTCATTTTGACCTTTGCTCTGTTTGTTAATGGATACACACGTGATCAAGCATAATCTGACTTGTAAAAAGGATGGTGTGGTGTATATTTATAACTTTGGCTTGACAGTGATGAACTGTTCATTCCATTGAGACACTTGTGATAAAAAAAAAAAATTGTTGACCTGGTTTATGTGATTGAATGTTCAGGTTTTATGTTATAACAGTCCTTATGTAAAGCCGGTGTAATCTTCTTTCTTTCTCTTTTTTTCTTTTTACAAAGAAGGCTTTTTGCATTGTGTTCTATGAATGAATAAAATTTTATCAAAGTTTCAATGATGTTCAACTGTACTGATATAATGTTCTACACTTGGGTGACAAATGTAACACTTAGATTATGATGTTGTAGTTGTAGGTTAATGTCTCTAAAAATGAGAACTCTTTAAGATTCACAGGAAACAATCCTTCCTATGTGTAATATGTAAAGATTTTAAAAAATTATTTTTTAAGAGATATTTTTATTTGTAGATTTAAACCTAAAAAATTTCTGAATTGACAGAGGTTAAATGTTAAAACATGCTGTTGAATGTTGTGGCAACACATTTACAGAGAGGTTGTATAACACGTTAGAGGCCAAGACTACTGAGAAGAAGTGTTACAGTACCAATTTCCCTTTCCCTTTAAGTCTAAACCCCAACAGAAAAAAAATATATATTTACTTGTCCCCCACCCCTGGGACAAAACTCAGGGAAAATGACTTTACCCGTCAAGCTCCCTCATTCCGTAAATGAAATCACTTATTTTTCTGTTTCACAGTTTTTTTTTCCCATTGTCGTTTTTTCCACTTTGAAATTCGACCTTTTAATTCCAACGGTGATTTGTTATTAGAGGTCGTTTGAAGATTACGTCACGCTCGGGAGGGGGTTGGGGTCGAGTATTTGTGATATCACAAAAAATATTTAAATCTTTTCATTTTCTAATTTTAAAAAATCTTTATTTAATTAATTTTAAGAGCATTAATTTGAGGTCAAAATTGCCTCAGGTACTATAGGTACCGTGAAAATCGTTGGTGGTCACCCCCTGGGCATATCAAAAAATGACGCAAAAACTGTTGCGGCTATTGTGCAGTCGGCTCGTGGAGGATTTCGTTGTTTTACGTCACAGTTTTCTAATCATACAACATCTTAATCCATTTTAGGGAAATGTTAAAGAATAAATAAAATCTTAGTTAAGTTGTGAAAATTGTATGTATGTTTTGAATTTATTTTACGTGTGACGTGACGCCGGAAGGGGGGGGGGGTTTAAAGAATTTGTGAAATTGTGTGACAGGGGGAGGGGGTCTGAAAATGTCATTTTTTTGCTTGACGTAATTTTTGAACGACCCCTTATTGACTAAGAATAATCGACATAAACAATCTAGCTATAGGCCTACCTGAAACCTACCTATTAGCAGCAGAAAGTATTAATACATCAGTAACATTAGTAACAAACAAGAATGAGGGTTTTATAAACTTATTGTCCTTCATTAAACTGTATTCCACAGTCTGTTTTTTATGCTTCTTTTTTGTGCTATGAAATGCAGTTGAGTGGAAGAGCGAGGAATTTTGTCTGTGCCTGATCCTGCAGCGTCCTCAAAGGTTTCCTAGTAGAGCCCAGTAACGTGTGTTACTGCAGCGTCCTCAAAGGTTTCCTAGTAGAGCCCAGTAACGTGTGTTACTGCAGCGTCCTCAAAGGTTTCCTAGTAGAGCCCAGTAACGTGTGTTACTGCAGCGTCCTCAAAGGTTTCCTAGTAGAGCCCAGTAACGTGTGTTACTGCAGCGTCCTCAAAGGTTTCCTAGTAGAGCCCAGTAACGTGTGTTACTGCAGCGTCCTCAAAGGTTTCCTAGTAGAGCCCAGTAACGTGTGTTACTGCAGCGTCCTCAAAGGTTTCCTAGTAGAGCCCAGTAACGTGTGTTACTGCAGCGTCCTCAAAGGTTTCCTAGTAGAGCCCAGTAACGTAAGTTACTAAATGGCGCTTTCTAACTGAAATTTAAAAAAAATTAAAAATTAATTTACCTATCTTATAATTCAAATATTTTGCTAATCACCCTTTTGCAGTGGAAAAATTGAAATTTGAATTGGGGGGAGCCTTATAAAAACCTAGACTAACTTCAGCAATGGTGCCAAGAATCGAACAAGTCTGAGTCTGGGACCCATTGGATTACGAGAAAGATTGCGGGAACCAAGACTCGTTGAGAAAGTGTGCGGGACAGTGGCGTAGCTACGACCGTCGTGCACATTTGGCCTATCCAGAAAACTGGCGAATCGAGTCATTGCAAAGGGACAATCGCCCATCATTTGTAAAATTTAAAAATAATATACTGGCTATTATTATTTGAGCAAGAGAATAGCGGAGAAATTTGATTGTAACACGGTTCAAGGTGGTCCTACTTGGTAGGGTGGAGGAATGGTAGGTCTGAAGAGGGGGGGGGGGGGGGGGGGGGGGGGGCATAGAAGTGAGAAACCTGGGTAGGATGAAGAGTATAAAGTTGAGCTCGAAGACGGAAAATGGTAGTGGACAAATTAAAGTGTTGGGAAAGATGCCGTTGGAATGAGTTGGGGCTTGAATCGTGGAGAGATGAGGGTGACCCATTGACAAAATGCTGGTATAAAAATACTTTGAATCGGCCATGGGAATTTCAGAAGAAAAAAAATACCTTTTGGAATTCTCCTCGGCTTAACCCCAAGTGTATGGCGTCACAATATCACTGAGAATTGTACAGAAAAGTATACCCCAAATTTCTAAAATGTGGGCTAATTGTCTTTGGCTTCCCCAATGCGCCCCTTGTATTATTGTCGTAGAATCGCAAGCGGTTTACGAGAGACAAGGTTTTCCTTGACAATGTTACTCGCAGCTGGACATTACCTTCAACTGTGTCAAACAGGAGATTGTAATTTGTGAAGTTTTGACGAATAGCACCAGCCTAAAGTCAGTCAGCATCCATGAAAATCCTCTATTTCATCTAAATTTGTATCAGTCTAGTCTTCTTTCTTCATTTTTCTTTCTTCCGTGTTCGTATCGATTACTCACTATAATGTGAACCATTTTGGGTGTTAGGTATTGCCGAAAAATGGTAACAGATTTCGGTAGACGCTTTTCTCTTTGCCTAATTTCAAAAAAAAATTCTGTGGCAAGAACGGTAAGTGGGTTCCCATGACTAAAATAGAGACACAACAATTAGATTATTGCCCCTTGACTTACCAGTTTTTCTTTCTCCATATACATGGTGAAGGTTGAAGATTCATGTAATTTTGTTTCGGACTTATTTGATCTTTTTATGTGTCACCGGCTGTTGCCAACCCGTTAAAGAGACTGCCCACACATGGTATTATCCACTCACAGGATACTGCCCACACATGGTATTATCCACTCACATGATACTGCCCACACATGGTATTATCCACTCACATGATACAGCCCACACATGGTATTATCCACTCACAGGATACTGTCCACACATGGTATTATCCACTCACAGGATACTGCCCACACATGGTATTTTCCACTCACAAGATACTGTCCACAAACGGTATTATCCATCCACAGGGTGCTGTCCACACATAGGGTGCTATTCACCCACATGGTGCTGCCCACCCACAAGGTACTATCTACACACAGGGTACTGCCCACACACAGGGACTGCCCACTTACAAGGATGCTGATTATCATTGGCCCATGGTCAATAAATATTATAAAAGTCCAATGTAGACGTCATTTTTTCTTGTACCCACATGATACGCTGCGTAAATGAGGCAACTACCAAGGTCCATAGGCAATGTCAAATAATAGGCTTTTGGCAGAAACTTAAAACACCCCCCCCCCCCCCCCCAAAAAAAAAAATGGGTGGATTTCATCCACGGGGAAAGGGGAAGGTTAAAAAAAAAAACCCCCGAGTGGGGAAACTTAACCAAAATTTAAAAAAANTAAGAAACGACGTTTTGCCGTCACAGGCGATAACGTTTAGCTAAGGATTATTTAGAACGCGAAGGTGGTTTTGGGGGGGGGGGGTCGGACAGGGGCGCGACATAATGAATTGTTAAGACACATGCTTGTCCCAAGTGAAAAAGAAACCGAGTTACATATTTTGGACGAGCTTGAGTATGATTGTAGTAAGTGTTATTTTTGCTCACATTTGACCATCGTCAATTTGACGCCAGCGTGACTTGAGAAGTTAAGTGCCAGTGACAACAATTACAAGAGTTGAGCTGATAACAGTGGGTCGTCAACGTTTAACGTAGTGTAAACAGTGTGCGACTCGTTGTTTTTAATAAATGCCTATTAGCAGTAACACTTGTATTGCATATAGACAACACTATTTAATAAAAGGCAGAGACGCCGTAGGAAAAATATCACAGGCTGGTCTGAGAACGATAATGTATTGAGTTAAATGTCATGCTTAAAATATCATTAAATAACGGTGTATCCTACTGTTAACAATGAAACACATTACACGATTGTATCGTAATAAGATTAAACATCATATTTAATGGAAGAAATTATCGGTTTTGTACAATTTCTTTGAGTGTGTATATTTTATCCTTACTTGGACAGTATTTTTTCCCCAAAATATACTAGATTGTTTCCCTTTTAATCCATCATTACCACATTACCACCATATTAAATTAAATGTGATTTACATGCAGGTCTACAGGTTGATGTTGTTACGGTCTAACGCAGATGTTGATTTGTTTTTTCTAAATTATCAATTTGAAATAGCTTGCTGTTAAAATTGTCCTGAACTTTTAATCAAAGTATTAACATAAGTTCTTGTACTTTTCCTTTTTGTAGTTTATTTCACCTTTTTATTCTCTTACAAAGCATCACCAAGACATTAAATATTCCGGAATTTACCCTCAATTATGTGTTTCATCCTAAAATATCTTGTTAGGTCAGTGGTTCTCAACCTTTCTGGTGCCGCGACCCTTTAACACAGTTTCTCGTGTCGTGGCGACCCCCCAGCCACACAATTATTTTCGTTGCTTCTTCATAGCTGTAAGGATATGTGTTTTCAGATGGTCTTAGGCTATCCCTGGCAAAGGGTCGCGACCCCCATGTTGTGAACCGCTGTGTTAGGTGGATAAACGTTTCTTTTGTATACATTCTCCCTGACAACCACGGCTTCGTGGCGCTGCTTTCCTTCCGGGACAAAATTGATAATTTGCCTTTTAGGCACTTGATAATTTCCTAGATTTGTTTACTCTTCAAAGTATGCTTCTCATAATGAACGCTGTGGCTGATATAGACTATCCCCCATATCAGGCATCAGAGTTTACAATCCTCTGATCCTTTTCAAATTTCATTTATTTTAGAAAGAGAGTAAAGTGCATTATGTGTTTAAAGTGTTTACGTCATTAATATTACGTCATGCCAATCAAACCTGGGGATCTTCACAAGAAGAAATTAAACAATACCTAAAAAAGGTGGGGGGGATTTGGGTGAACATTTGACAAAACATGCATACAAGTAAACCACTTTATAAGAATCTCAATTTGTCCCCCCCCCCAACCCCCCCTCCCCCTGCTCGCAACCACTCATTTTTTTCACAACCTTGAACTCTATTAATATTCTAATGACCCACCCGCTTTGACACATCAGATTTATTTCATCAACAATTTCAGACAAAACAATAGAAAAGGTTACGCACCAAACGTATCTATGATTTTTTTTTTTTTTTAAGAACCTAATTTAGTGCAGTAATCGGGAATTTTATTTCGTGAAATTGGTGTCATCCTGTTTCCTTAAACTTCACCTTTGAAAACCCGGAAAACCCGATGATTTTTCGGGGTTTGGGGTTATGGGGTGGGGGCTACAAATTTGAAAGGATATGTTGTCATCAGGCATCGGCAACGATTTCATATGCCAAGTTTCAGCTCGATAGCCTGACGGGAAGCAGGTGATTAGCCGTCCGAAGAATTTGCCACGAACAAAAGTGAAGTTAATATAAAGGTTTTTATTTTTTAAAATTGCGCACATTTTTTTTATCACAAAAAGCTTATTGCCATTGTATTATTCACATTTCCATCACAAGTTACTGACGGTCTTTATGACCGTCTTCTAGAACACGCTGAACTTTTTCATTCTTATGAATTGTGTTTCCACCGGTGCACCCAACAATTAGGCCAAATTTGTGTGTTATCTTTTTTTTTTTTTTTTTTTTTTTTTTTATTTTTTTTTTTAAAGCTACTCCGTTCATGATCACTTAGATGGACTACTTGTTCAAATATATTCTTATCTTGGTATGCAATGGCACACCAGCTTTAAAAAAAAAATATATTTAAAAAATTGGTCCTTTCTGACACACCTTTAAAACGTTGGACGTGTATCAACATTCTTATCTGACTTTGAGATTGGACAAAACTTTATTTACATACCTAATGTTTTTTCTTTCTTGTAAACTTTGGCTTCCGGGCTGTGACCTCTGTAGGAGGCATTTTCGGCCAACTAGAGCAATATTTTTCATGGAAGGGGTGTCAAAAATCTTGGCCAGCCCCGGGCGGCCACTGAATAGACTGCAAGAGAGATATAAACACTAACATAATAATATTTTGCCACAAAATAATAGGCCTATAAATTTAGTATTCAGTACAAATATAAGGGAAAAAGCCTGGTTCTTTCTCACAAACCTTTTTAAATGCAACAGTTTTTGTCACTGTGTCAAATCTCATTTGCTCCTTTCTCATTCCTCTTTATGGGGTATAATAAGTCACTTTAAGCCTAATCATTTAATGGCACGTTCCAAATGGATGTCTTTCCTCTCCACGAGTTTTCTTTAGACCGTAAAACAGACATACACGATAGGCCTAATATCAGAGCCACTGCGTGTGCCTCGGATATTTAAGGGGCCCAAAGTAATGAGTGGAGGAAAAACAATTAAGCTATCAACTTTGAACGCAGTGGGGCTCAAAACCTATAACTGGCACGACTCTACTAAAGTCACGCAACTGTTCTGCCTAATATACTGAATACATTTAAGGAACAGTCAGCATACTCCTCAGCTTGGAACACTGCTGTTCTTTTCTCACTTTTGATCTACTGCGACGGGTCGCGGTTTGTTAAATGCCTATCTTGTAGGGTAGTGGTTAGTGCCGCTTGGGGCAGGCCAAGATTTTTGCCGCCCAATTCCACGAGGAAATTTCAGCATTTGGCCGAAATATCCCCCCCCCCCCAGATAAGAAAATAAATGTGCCGAACGTGGTCCTCCCTCCCCATTCCCCACTCACACCCCAACTTCCATCAAGATTTTTCCCGCCAAATTCCACGAGGAAATCTCAGCATTTGGCCAAAATATCCCCCCCCCTAGATAAGAAAATAAATGTGCCGCACGTGGTCCTCCCTCCCCATTCTCCACTCACACCCCAACTTCCAACGCCACTGCTTGTAGGATTATCATACTACAGCGGCGTTTTGTACCGTCTCCATCCATGCATGTCTGGCATCATCTAGGAGTTTTCTATAACATTCGGGTTTGTTCATACTCAGTGGCATTCATGTCCGGGTTTGGTGGTCAGCAGGGTTTAATTCGGGTTTGGGGGTCAGCAGGGTTCAGATCGGGTTCGGTGGTCAGCAGGGTTCAGTTCAGGTTCAGTGGTCAGCAGGGTTCAATTCGGGTTCAGTGGTCAGCAGGGTTCAGTTCGGGTTCGGTCGAGCGCAGGGTTCAGTTCATGTTTGATCGTCAGCAAGGTTCAGGTCGGGTTCGGTCGTCAGCGGGGTTCGAGTTCGGTGATTCGATTCCCAACTTTAGCGTGTACCACCCGGGATTTTCCTGAATGGAAAAAAAAAACAAACAAACAACATAGTCCAGACATTACCTACAACAACAGATTTTTAAGATCACGCGACAAAACATTGACAAATAGTAAATCAAGGGATCTCAAATAAGCTCCGTTGCGGCTTTCCTGTATTTGATAATGCAGATCTCCAAGTGATACGTGCCATTACTGTAATTATGTACACAAGACTCTATCGGGACGAAAGTAGGATTTTTGTGGGCACTTAAGTTAGCCATACTTTTTAATTATTTTTTTTAAAGTAACCCTTGCACGCTTGTGTTTGTGATCCTAGTGAAGAGTACAATGATGGACAACGCAACAGAAGGTTTTATAATCGGGAAAAGCCTGGCGGTGCTCATAATCTCGTTGAAGTTAGAATTTAACTCCATCAGACAAGGTCATCCTTTCTCCGAATGAAAGAATTCAATAGTTGGCTTCTTTTTTTAGTGGGGGGCGGGGGATGAAAAAAAAAGGGGGGGGGGACTAGCCTATGACGTGTGTTACTTCTCATAATCATATAAATATATAGCATAAGAAAATCACCAACAATCTCGTAATTTTTTGTTGTTATATATTTTTTGTTATATTTTTGTTGTTATATATTTGTTTTGATATATTTGTTGTTATGTAGTTGTTGTTATATATTTGTTTTGATATATTTGTTGTTGTATATTTGTTGGTATATATTTTTTGTTATATATTTGTTGTTATATATTTGTTGTTATATATTTGTTGTTGATACTATAAATACGAACACGTCGTCAGCAGAGATATTTTTTTAATGAACTGTATCAACTAAACAAAGACTGATCAGACAGAGATATTTTTTAATGAACTGTATCAACTAAACAAAGACTGGTCAGACATAGATATTTTTTAATGAACTGTATCAACTAAACAAAGACTGGTCAGACAGAGATATTTTTTTAATGAACTGTATCAACTAAACAAAGACTGGTCAGACATAGATATTTTTTAATGAACTGTATCAACTAAACAAAGACTGGTCAGACAGAGATATTTTTTTAATGAACTGTATCAACTAAACAAAGACTGGTCAGACAGAGATATTTTTTTATGAACTGTATCAACTAAACAAAGACTGGTCAGACAGAGATATTTTTTTTATGAACTGTATCAACTAAACAAAGACTGGTCAGACAGAGATATTTTTTATGAACTGTATCAACTAAACAAAGACTGGTCAGACAGAGATATTTTTTTAATGAACTGTATCAACTAAACAAAGACTGGTCAGACAGAGATATTTTTTTATGAACTGTATCAACTAAACAAAGACTGGTCAGACAGAGATATTTTTTTATGAACTGTATCAACTAAACAAAGGCTGGTCAGACAGAGATATTTTTTTATGAACTGTATCAACTAAACAAAGGCTGGTCAGACAGAGATATTTTTTTATGAACTGTATCAACTAAACAAAGACTGGTCAGACAGAGATATTTTTTTATGAACTGTATCAACTAAACAAAGACTGGTCAGACAGAGATATTTTTTTATGAACTGTATCAACTAAACAAAGACTGGTCAGACAGAGATATTTTTTTATGAACTGTATCAACTAAACAAAGGCTGGTCAGACAGAGATATTTTTTTATGAACTGTATCAACTAAACAAAGGCTGGTCAGACAGAGATATTTTTTTATGAACTGTATCAACTAAACAAAGGCTGGTCAGACAGAGATATTTTTTATGAACTGTATCAACTAAACAAAGACTGGTCAGACAGAGATATTTTTTTATGAACTGTATCAACTAAACAAAGACTGGTCAGACAGAGATATTTTTTTTATTGATCATCCCTCGCAGGCGAAGATGCTCAAGTCTTGAGGGAGTAGCCTTGACTTGAGCTGTATTTTATGGGGGAGAGATGCTTAACTCGTCAGCCTCACTCTCTCGTCCATTCCAATTTTGTTTCAATGGCAGGACTTAGTGACCAGCAGTGGGTCTTGTGTGTTTCACCACGCTCTTCATGCGTTCCACGTCGCAGGAGTTGTCGGCATTGTCACCGTTTCAATGTCATAACGCCAACGGGCCTCCATCTCCGGGTTTTGAGTTCAGAGTTTGCCTTCTCTTAGATGAGTTGCCATCTAGTTGGGCCCCATCCACCCGGGTTGATGGTGATGTTTTTGCTTTTGATTGGGGTTGAACTCGAGTCCACTGGCTTAGGGATTGCCTCAGTTTAGAACACTCTATAACAGAATAAACGGGGTTCAAATAAGCGAGATCTACAAACATGATCAGTTAAACTTGTACAATACATCCCAAAAAAAAAAAGCAGTGGCGTAGCTAGGGTTAGTGCCACCCGTCTGACCAATGGCGTAGCTAGGGTTAGCGTCAATCGGCTGATCAGTGGCGTAGCTAGTGTTAGTGCCACCCGGCTGATCAGTGGCGTAACTAGTGTTAGCGTCACCCGGTTGATAAATTGCGTAGCTAGGGTTAATGCCACCCGGCTGATCAGTGGCGTAGCTAGGGTTAACGTCACCCAGCTGATCAGTGGCGTAGCTAGGGTTAGTGCCACCCGGTTGATCAGTGCGTAGCTAGGGTTAGTGCCGGGCTTGTCCTAAATTTGAGCCGTCATCCCCAAAATCCCCTGCAGTTGACTGAAAATACCACCCCCTCAATATATAGAAAAAATTTCCGCCCAGGACGTGCCGCCCCCCTATGCCCGCTTATGTCTAATCCAGTGAATGGCATTCGTCCAGAAAATGGTTAATCTCCGTGTTATCTGAAGATATCAATCTGTTTGAGGGAAAATACTGTACTACAAAATAAGACTACGGTGTGCGTTACTTTTGAGGTTAAAAATAAAATTCCCGTCACTTCATAATATTGTGGCTTGAAAAAGCTTGATCACGTGACATCTTCAGGTCGATATGACGTCACTTCAGCAGTTTTGTGAGATGTATCTTTAGTCACGAAATGACACTGCTGGTCTCGTATATGACAGAATGAAGCTCCCGGGAGATATTTAACAATGTATACTGTATATGCATATTTTAATATTGACAAATATAAAAAAAATATTTATAATGATGTAGGCTTTGTCACTGATGGCATGATTGGGTGGGGGGGGGGCTTTAATGAGTCGGGTTGGTGGGGTGGGGGAGGCTATGGTTTGGTTGAGTACATCGTGAGAAATGTCGCGCTAACCGTAGGGAAAGATTATCGTCCTGTTATGGAGAGGCCAATAACTCTGATCACCGTTAAACTAGGCCAACATTTGGCCTCGTTATTGCCAATCCTCTTAAGTCAGAGCCTGGTGATTTCTCTATAGCGGTGTTTTAAAAATAGTTTTTGATGTCACCCATCGATGATGGACTTAATCTCCACCACCCCAACTTTTTTTTTTCCTTTTCAACACAAGGGAGAGAAACATAAAATAACTGAAATAACCAGGGGCGTGTAATCTACATTTTTAAAGGTTGAATGGGGTAACACTCTAAAACACGCCTATACAACTCAAAATTTAAGGCGGGCCATAATACTTTTTGAAAAATTTGTGCGGGCCGAAAGATAATTGGATGGGATTCGGGGGGGGGGTGGGGTGGGGCGAAAGCCGAAAATAATAATAATAAAGAATTTTTCGTTACTTTGGGGGCCGCCAAGTGGGTGCTTTTTTTTTTTTTTTTTTTGGAACACTTGGACCCACCGGGTATTTTCTCAAAATACTCGGACCCATTGTAAAAAATAACTGCACCCGGTTAAGCCCTAATATGTATAACAAAAAATAATCTCAAACCCACAAACATAAACTCTGTTTGATAAGACATAGATAACTGCGCGTTTCTGAATGGCTGTCCTGGAGCACGCGGTGGGTGACTGTGCCACCGCTGTTTAACATAAACTCACAGGGCAGTTACCGAGCCAGTAGCGAACTATCAACGCTATTAAATCACGTGGTTGATAAGGTTATGTAACGTTGTGGTTTAAAATGGTTTACCCAGAGTAAGAAGAATTCAATGGGGTATCAATTCGTGTTTGATGTGTAAGGTAAGTGAATTTCGTCAATGGATTATTTGAATTGTCTAGTCAGTGACGTATCAGGATACAACTAATTATGATTAGCTAATCTCTATACAATAAATTCAATAATAATGTAATTATGTACCTATTAAGTGTTGAATTAGAAATAAGATGCATGCCTATGAAGTCCAAAAATTGGTTTAAGACGACTACTACAATAGCAACAATTAGTGGTTAATTTTTTTATTTTTTAAAAGTTTTTTTATAGTTTTTTTTTTAAATTTGTATTATTGCTTTGCGTAAGATACAATACACGATGCTGATAACGAAACTGTAATTGTGGGATATTTGACCGCGCCTGACAGTTGAACACAGGCCTTTAAGAGCGGTGCTAGCAGGGGAAGATCATTTCAATAGCCTATGCTGTCAGTTCGTTTGTTGAATAATATGGGGTAACTGTTGCCCACAATAGTCCCCCACCACCCCCACTCGTTAAATCCCCTCCTCACCCTAAGCAGTTGAAGATTGTCTTTATACAGAGCTGCCCGCTTGACTTTTGGCCCTCCCCTCCCCCGTGTCGTCTTAAGGCATGGGCCAACTGGGCACTGGCCCGGGGCAGTGATTATTTCAGAAATTTTCCCCCTGTGGGGAGGGGTCACTTCAGATTTTTGGGGGTGGGGGGGGGCGCAGTGCCCCAGCAGTGCCAGCAGTGCCAGTTGATTTATTGTTGGACATATTTTTGCTCCGGGGGGGGGGGGGGGGGTACTTGGTATTCCCGAGATATAGCTGAAAGAAACCCTGACGGGCCCTCGCGCATCTAGGCCTCATGTTTCTAGGAAACTTACTCTATTAGAGGCATCACGCTTTCCATATTGCTAATGAATAATGAAAGATTTGGGCAATTCAATTTGATTTAAAAGTCAATGGACAGCACGTTTCCAAATTTTAACCCACGATAATATCGGCACATTCCGCAATTAATATTATAAATGCGAATCACATGGTGGATACGTCTTAAGGGGAATAACTCTCGTCAAAAAGTTTTAATTCTCCCAGACGACATGAATCCAAACAAATAAAACAGAATATTTGTTTACAATCTTGTTAGACTAATATATTAGTCCCTAAGGGTTATAGGCAAAAATTAGGGTGTGTGACCTGTACGCTAGCACAGGGCATCGTGCACATAGGGGCGCCTAGTAAGTATTTAAATTCCTTTAGTGTATTATAGTGAAGTGTGAACCTCGGGTCCGGGTCGAGAAACGTGAAACGGTATTCTAAATTTTCGTGCAATCGCTTTTCATGCAATCAGTTTTCATACTGAATGAAATTTTCATTCTTAACATAAATTAATGTGCATGTTAAAATGCGTATGGTTAGCTACGTGTATAGCATCATAACAAGTGCTCCACAGCCTGCGTCGTAATCGGAAAATATGTGGAGCCAGACAGAGAAGGGGGCCCCGAAAAAGTGCTTCGCACAGGGCAAAAGTTTACCTAAGGCCGGCGTTGTTAGAGGCCTCAGCGCATTACTGTGCCCAGGGCCTCCGCTGCTGTAAAGACGGCCCTCCCCTACCCCCGTTGACGTTTTTGGCTTTAGGCTTTAAGCCCCCGTGAAGCCACTAAGGTTGCAGGGCTCACGCGATGGCTGTGCACATAAAAGGGGAGAGGGTGGGGCGATGTTTTTGTATTAATGAAATCAGCAACGCACATCATTTACTTCATCCCATCCAAACCGTGTACAGAGAGTTGTAAACACAGTAGAAACAAGGTTTGCAACTGTTGGAAAATGATCAAGTCAAGTTCTCAAATTTTGCCATCAGATAATGATTCAGTTCTGTGCATTTTGCCATCAGATAATGATTCAGTTCTAAATAATCGAAATAATGTGCTTTCTTAAAACAATTATTTATAATCTGCCATCCTTTTTTTTTTTTGGTCAGAGATTATTAATTTATAAATTGAGACAGACATCCGTTACTTAGCTTATTCATAGCTTATCGTTGTGATGTAGTTTCTATTAGTAATGTGTTATACTGAATAGCGCTGTCTCTTGTTGACACATGAAATATAGACATTTGTCATTTCATTATATTTCATCGTTATGTACAGGCCTACTTTCTAAAAAGGTTTCATCTTCATTTCGATTTGTTTAGGCTACCCTTTTTTGTGTGTGTGCATGTCTCACTCTGATTTGTTGTGTGGTAGACAGAAATCATGTTATCAATAAAAATCAAGTAACAATAAAACTTGATTTTACCTTTCTCTTGAGATTTTTCTTGATTATAAAAAATAAATTGACTGGACAGGTTAATGAAATTGGCTGGTCAGGTTAAAAAATTGGCAACAGTTGCAAAAAGAATGTGATGGGAGTTATGGGTAGTGCTATTCCCAGCCTTAAACTAAGTTGCAATCTGCTAGGAAGGCCGCATTTTCTGATGGGGGGCAACCTTTGGACAAGCCTTAGTTAGCTAGACCAAGAGCTTATTTGGTCAATGTGGATTTAAAACATTCTGTATTCAGTCAAGGAGAAGGCAGTTGTAAGAATTTGGATATTTTCCAAAAGGCTGATAATTCCCTTATCTTTCTTTTCATGCTGAAATTTTTGCTTTCAGTTCTAAGGAGAAATAACTTTTCTAAAAATGTACACAATTTTAAGCTAATATAACTTTAATTTATCGATTTGAACATACAAAGAAATATATAATTTATGTTGGTTAATAGTGGTATATTTTAAATTAAAATATTTGAAAATGGTTTAACTATATTACCAAATAAGCTGATTTTTAAATATTTTTATAATCATATACCACCTTTCTTGAAGTCCGATTTTAAATTATTTCTCTTTTTTTTCTTCAGCGAAAGGTGGTCTTAAGAAATCTACCTGGAGAGACCAAGCAATTTTTTTTCAGTTTTCATTGGCATTTTCATTCAAGATCTTTTGGTCAATTTATATTAAATACTGGTACTCAACTTGTCAAACATATTACTACAGCATTTTCTGATCAAATCAGCCCTAAGAGATGGGCTTCCTCAGTCAGCTAAAATTGCTTCTTTGGAAGAACTGGCTCCTGCAGAAACGGAAGGTTTGTGTGACAATATTTGAAATCCTGCTTCCTGTGAATTTTGCAATTCTTATCATTTTAATCCGCTTGATCATTAAATTGGAACATCATCCAGATGGAGAATTTTACCCCATGAACACAACTTTTCCTGAAACATGGAATGTCACTCTACAAGGGAATGTTTCTGAGATAGGCTTCACACCCAATACACCAGATACCAAAAAAGTTATGGATTTTGTAATAAAGATGCTGAAGGATAGCTCCAGTCATGTGGATTTAACTTGTAAGTATTTTTTTAAAACATTTATTATTACTCTGTTGATATTAAAAAAATTTAAGTATAATATTACTCCTCTAAAGTTTCTAAAATGCAGTTGTGTTGTACATATTATTCTTAAAATTAAAAATATATACTGATAGAACTAGTGCGAGCGATAGGCCTAGTGATGTTTCTTTTTATAAATGTATAGTTTGTGGCATGTAGTTGTGGGCTATAGTTTAAGATGTAAAATAATATAATATATTCTCTGCAACTTCCTTAAGGTGAGAAGTTAACATTAGTAAACCTGCACACATTAAATTTTCAATTTAATAAGTCTGCTGCAATGTATTTATTTTTTTCCTTCACTTAATTTTTTTCTCATCTCAGTCAAACCCCTCGGGTTCGATTCAGAAAAACTGGCAGAAGAATATTTTCAGCACAATTCAAATAGAATGCATCATGTGATTGTATTTCCTGATGCATCAAACAACAGCGACCGAGATGCACTACTAAAATATACTCTCAGGCCTTACACTGAGTCTACCAATTGGAGGACAGATCAAACATTCCCACTGTTTCAAACGAATTCTCCCAGATCTGACACAGATGATCCAAGTTAGTGCTTGGATTCCCTGATTTTAATTAAATATTATTTTTGATTGGACAAAGCATTAGAAATTACTTGTTATTTTGAAATAGACTCCCTCAAAAGGTTTCTACCAGTTGTTTTCTAGCTTGAAAGATTAGCTGAACCTGAAAGCTTAATGTTTTGGCCTCAGATAACAGGCATTAATTGTTATTCAAAAATACTTTTAACAAAAAAATGTCTGATGAATGTTGGATTAAACTATCTTTCATAATTTGAAAATTATTTTTTATTTCTTTGAAACCATTTTTTAATCAACAGAATATAACACTACAGGAGTTCTTCACCTGCAGTATTTGGTTGGTAAAGCTGTGACTCAGTACTTTCTCAACACTAACAATCTGAGGTTTGAAGTGTACAAACAGCGCATGGCCTACCCTCCATATGTAAATGATGCAATGACCTTGATTTTGCAGTCTAATCTACCTCTCTTCCTTGTGCTTGGATTTATACTGAGCATAATCATCAACACAAAGAACTTGGTTTATGAGAAGGAGAGGAAGCTCAAGGTGATCCCACTTTTGAAAAACGAACTTAATGTTAATACCATGACACTATTTTGTATTGGAAGTGATTAAAGTTGAAAGAAATATAATGGAGAGTAGCTTACATTTTTCTTGGAATCATTTCTATGTTGTTTTTTTTTTGTAAATTCTAGGTACTTGTTCTTTTACTTTCCCAATGCACAAAAAGAGGTCTGTTAAAAAAACATTAAGCTCTAGCCTAAGTTATTTTAGATTCTTCATTTTGAAGCTGACTTGAATCGACATCAGTTTTCTGTCATTGCTAGCATGTTTGTCTTTCTGATTGAATTATTTTGCTCCCTAAAACCTGAGGTACTATTTTTAAGATACATTTCCCAGGTGATATTTGTATAAGAAAATGATATTTAACTTTTGCTCATTTCTTTACCAAAATTATATGTTTAAAAAAATTGACACTGTGCAGTAGACTGGCAAAGATTTTCAGAAAACACTTATTACCCTAGTACCATTAAAATATTTTAAAGTGCCGAGGGTAGCCTATGTGATATAGAAAGCATTTCTTCTTTAATAATAAAATGTTTAATTTTCATGACAGGAAGCCATGAAGCTGATGGGCTTAACAACAACTGCCCACTGGATTTCTTGGTTCATCACATTTTCCGTCTACTTGGTACCTGCAATGGCTATCTATGCAATTTTGTTCAGCATACCTGTGTCTGACAAAGGTTCGGTTTTGGAAAACACAGATCCAAGCCTTTTCTTTGTATATCTGCTGTGCTATGCACTTGCAATGGTATCTTTCAGTTTCATGGTCAGCACCTTTGTACAAAAGGGTAAGTTGAGCTTTAGAAAGATATTTCCGTGAACATTTATTTTGTCAGATGAGTTGATTTGGAAGTATTTTATTAAATAAGAAATAAATTGGAGTTATGTTTAAAGCTCAGCTTTAACATTTCCAATAATCCTTTACCAGTATCATTGAAATATTATAGTTAGTAACATTAAAAAGCTGCCAATTTTTTGTATTTATTCATTATAAATTCTCATTTTTATCTTATATTTCTATCTTATGTTTCTATCTAATGTTTCTATCTTACAGCTAATGTTGGAGCTGCCCTTGCTGGAGTCCTTTTCTTTGGTTTTTATTTCCCCTACTATTTCCTGCAACCTAACTATGAAACTTTGGGAGTTGCTGCCAAGCTTGGAGCATGTATCCTATTCAACTGTGCTATGTCCCTAGGTGCAAATGTTATCACCATCTATGAAGGAACAGGTACAGTAATGAAATTCAGTTTTTAAAAAAAAAAGGAATGATAAGGGGAGATCACACTGAGCATAAACAATCAGCAAATCACCTCCCCTTATAATTACCAGTGCATTGTTATATTATAATTGAAACGCTTTGATACAAAGTATAAACTATAAAAAAAAAAATATTCCAGTTTTAGTTTCTTTTTAAATTACCTTTCTGAAATTTTGACATAAGCTAAAATAGACACTACTCTAAAATATGACTTCTCTGTTTATTAAACAGCATATTGTAGAACATCTGTCATGAAAAGTTGTTTAATAAATTATTATTGATAAGTATCATGAAAAAAAAGGGCAATTTATTTTAAATTTAAGATTCCCAAATTTGTCCAACAATTCAAGGTGCAAATCCCTCTATATAGATAAAAGTCAGAATGATCAATACATTGATCAAGGGCCCTTCATAATAATATAGAAGAAGGAGTAGTAGAGACATTTTTGTAGGCTTTAAGTTGCTTGGAGTTGTGGGGTTGAGCCTCAAATCAGTTAAAGCAAATTATATTAAAGCAAATTAGCGTAAATCCATTATCTATCTGGTCGGCAGTGCAAGTGGCAAGACAACTGCTGCAAGCAATACTCTGTAAGCTCTGACACTAGTCGTGCCATGCACGCACAAGTCTATTTTGAATAACACTTCAAATTGCCCAAAGTGACAAAAAGCTTTTTGAAACAGGGGAAGGTGCTCAGTGGAACAACTTCCACAAGCCTGCCACGGTGGACGACAATCTCAGTTTACTAAACTGCATGATTATGTTGCTGGTGGACTCGGCCATCCATTTAATTATCACCTGGTACCTGGAAAATGTCAGGCCTGGAGACTACGGTGTACCGAGGCCTTTCTATTTTTGCTTTACAGTGAGTTTACGTTATATTTATGTCTTTTGTGTTACTTGATAGAACTATTAGTCTTTTAAGAATATGTCAAAATTAATCTAGCTATTAATAATATTATTTAAAAAATGTTGGTTTCAGTATTTACCACTATTGCCACCATCCCAAAATTTAAAAAATAATTAAACAAGCTGATAGAGAACATAAAGATAAATAGACAAAAAAAATAAAATTAATATTTTTAAATTAGAAGAAATTTTTAAGAAAATAAGCAATATTTTTTTGGGAGCTTTTTTTCTGTCTGGATCTATTTTTAAACTCAAACAAATTTGAAAAGGCTAAAACTATGCATAAATTACAACTAGTTAGCAGCATTTGCAGGCATGCAATTGTTTTAGAATATTTCTATAATTTTCATAACTGTTATGCCAGTATTTGATAAATGAAAGTAAGAAATGTTGAGCCTATTTCGTTTTTTTAAAAAACTTTAGTGTTCAGAAGTGTGCAGTATTTAAGTATTTACTGCCTGGTTTTCTTGGCATACCCAGTGTGCAGTAAAAGGGGTTGCAGCCCTGGAACCTGTTTTTGTTCATATTTATTCCTCAAATTATATAATAGATGTGCCGATGTTAATTATTTTATTTTTTTGTGGTGGGTTTTCAATTTCGTGTGTCATTAAAAGTCATGGTACTCCACTTCTTTCAGAGATTTTCTTGCATTGTTTGTAAATTAAATCCTGATAATAAGTATTAATGCTACTGTATTTACAGAAATCTTACTGGTGTGGCTCCTCTAAATCCTCTGATGAAATTTTTGAAGCCGAGATCCCTGAAAACAATCAAATTGAGAAGGGCCCAACCAACCTAAAAACTGGAATACAGATAAAGAATCTCAAAAAAGCGTTTGGAAGAAAAGTTGCTGTAGCTGGAACATCACTTAAAATGTATGAGGGTCAAATCACAGTGCTGCTTGGTCATAATGGCGCAGGAAAGACCACTACAATGTCCATGTTAACTGGTAGGAAATCCTTTAGCATTATGTAAGGTCTTAAAACAGAATATTTTAATATATATGTATATATATATTTGTATAAAATATATATATATATATTATTATATATACATATATATATTATATATTATATATACATATATATATTATATATTAAATATATATATATATATATATATATATAGTATGCTCCAAAAGTAACATAACTGAAACTACCACATCTGATCACATAAAATCATTAGTCGATGGTGCATAGCTGCAGCTGCCACATGTTCCATGAGGTGCTTTGAGCAGTTGTTGGAAATGTGTTTCTCTACAGTGGAAACAAATTTAATTTTATCGTTGATCAATATTTTCACTCGTACGGAACTGGCCGTGAAGTGGGCCCAAGGTTTAAAAAGAGGGCAAAACAATTCCGGGTGAGATTTAGTAAGACAGCACCAAGTCACATGGTTATGCTGTCTATTGTTTAGAAATTTCGCTGTTCTGGAAGTCTCAACAGATTGGTTGGACTGATCGGCCAGTAACTGTTTCGACCAATGAGAATCACACATGTGTTATGCAGCAGATTCTACATTCACCCTTACTATGTCTACAGTGAACATCTTTGAAACTGAACATATGAAATAGGTGAATTTTCTACTGGATACAGATTTGAAAATGCTTGAAATAGCCAGATGTGCCAGCTTGGATGATATTGTGGAGCATTTTTGCCATGGTGTACGAGGATCCAAATTCTTTTAGACAAGTTTGGTTGTTGGACAAAAGTAACATAATCTTTTAAGGCTTCATCAATCGCCAGACAACTCACTCCCTTGTTTTGAGCAAAAAGATGTTATCCTGAAACCCATGTACTGTGCTCGTATGATGATATTGTGTGCTGTTTTGGCACACTGTATATTAGGCCCCTATTTCATTGAGGATGAGGAAGGCAATGCTCTTGCCATCACACAAGAACACTACAGGATCATGATGATCAAACCATTTTCTTCAGGATTTGAGAAGGTTCTATCACACAAGGAACATTCTCATGAATTGACAGTGGCATCAACAGGTCCTTTTGACCAGTATTGCCGCTGAAAAATCTATTAACATGCTGCGGAAAAACTTGCCCGGATAAATCATTTCATGCGGTACAGAGCATACCCACCTCACTCACCAGTGCCCATCTCACTCCCCAGTACCCAAATCACTCCCCCAGATCTAACACCACCTGATTCCTACTTGTTGAACAGTGCGGCACAAGAGACACTTCTGGTCATCTACTGCATCTATTTCCATAAATCTTGACTAAGTCTTGTCACGTGATCAAATAGGCAAGGACGAGAGAATGAGGCTGATGAATTCAGCAACTCTGACCTGCTTTAAACAAAATACAGCTCAAGTCAAGTTGAAGCCTTGGTCATCTTTGCATGTGAAGGGCGAACAATAATAATATAAATACTCGTGGCGAGTGTATGCAACTGTGAACATCCACCAAGAACTGCGCCTGTATTACATGAAAATAACAATCTCAATTTGCAGGAGTCTGCAGCAATCATTGCTCAGGGATATGTTTGAAAATCTATGTGAGCATTATGATAACTGTCTACAATGAGGCGATGCAAACTATGAATATTTACATTATGCATACCATGGTAAATAAACATGATAATAATGTCTAGTTTTTTAAACAGGATAAATAAAATTGTAGATGACAACAAAGATATATTGTTTGTCTCTTCACTTTGGTATGTTACCTTTGGCACATGCTGCATATGTCTAATTCATGCAAGGTACGTTAAATGGATTTGTTAATTAAACATTTAATTAAGCAATTTCTCTATTATCTATTTAATGAGCTAATATTTACAATTTTAGGCTTCATTCCTCCAACTAGTGGAACAGCCATTGTCAATGGTTTTGACATTCGTACCAATATCGCTGAAGTCAGAGGCAGCTTGGGTTTGTGCCCACAGCACAACATACTGTTTGATACACTGACTGTCAAGGAACATCTTCAATTCTTTGCCAAGGTAATCTATAACAGAGGTCATTCTTCTGAATTACTAGAAGGATTCTTAAGACATTGAATTTAAATGCACATTTTTAAAAATATATTGACTGAGAGCATAAACATTTTCAAACATTGTTAATTAAACAGTTGATTAGCTTGGCTAAAACAATGATTGCTTTATCCTCTTTGATGTAATTTTTAATCAACTTCTCTGATTCTAGAGAGCTAAGATTTGGTACAGGCATGGCCATGCAAGACATTTTAATCTTTTTAAAACAACAGATCCTTAAAATTAGACATTTATATAATTTAAAAAATAAAGTAATTTGATTTTGGCATAATAAAATATAAAAATGTTTATATGAAAGTTGAAGTCAGATAACAAATTTAAAAATAGTTATTCAGTATGCATTTTAAAATTTTAACAAACCATTTTATAATTTTAAAAAATCTTTGTCATTCTTCTAATTTATAATTTGCATCATATCTGCAGCTTAAAGGACACAATTCCCTCAAACTTGAGGATGATGTTTGTAATATGGCACAGGAAATAGGTCTTGGATCAAAGATTGACACAGCAGCAGCTAATCTATCAGGAGGACAAAAAAGGAAACTGTCAGTTGGTATTGCCTTGATTGGAGGATCCAAGGTAAGATCTTTCAGTGAAATGTCATCATTAATCAAAATAATAAATTAATGTCTTAAAAGATGCATCAAAATTATACAAATTTTAATCATAAAATACTTTAAAATCTAACGAAACAAAATTGTACAAGAAAAATATCAAAGTATTAATAATGAATTGTTTCTTTTTTTAAATAATTTTCCATTTTCCTGATTTTTTTTTTATATCTATATATGTCATAGTTATTTTGAATTTTTATAATTGGTTTCCAATATTATGGTAACGTTTAAACTTTTAGCTATGATTTTGCATTGCAATGCTTGACTCATCCTTAGGAGTATCCTATGCCTCTATATTATGATATTATTCATTTAAATAGGTGGTTATCCTTGATGAGCCAACATCTGGCATGGACCCTGCAGCACGTCGCCAAACTTGGAATGTACTTCAGTCGGCCAGACGGGGTCGCACTTTGGTACTCAGTACTCACTACATGGATGAAGCCGATTTACTCGGTGACAGAATTGCCATCATGGCTGAAGGTGTTGTCAAGTGCTGTGGAAGTTCGATGTTTCTGAAAAAACTTTTTGGTATGTAACCTCCTCTGCTGTATCAACCAATAATTAAGTTTGCTTTTAATATTTGGATTTTCATTCCACAATTCTATTACCATTTTTAATTGTAATTATATTAAAACATTAATTTTGTATTATATGACTTTTCTATGCTACTATTCAAAGGTGCCGGCTATCACCTGGTAATTGTCAAAGAACCAACTTGTGATGTGGATACCTTGACTAAGTTCATCCAGTCCAAAATCGACACAGCTGAGCTAGAGAGTGTCATCAATGCTGAAGCTTCTTATCTTCTGCCTGACAACACATCTAGCCAGTTCCCAGATCTTTTTAATGCACTAGATGACCAGAAAGCAGCACTAGGGATAGCCAGCTTTGGGACATCTGCTACAACAATGGAAGAAGTATTTTTAAAGTAAGATCCTCTACCATTATAATTATGACAATTCAGTTCTTCTAAAATAATGTATAAAAATTACGCCTGGAAATAACAGAAAAAAAATAATAATTTGTTTCCGTACAAAGCATTCTCATAATTGTGTGGGTTTTTTAAAATTTATTTTAGGCATTATGGTGTTATTTGTTGTGTCAGATCTCATAATTTGAGGCCTAAGTGAAAACCTTTGAAAATTGAACAATTTTATTTTAATCATTAAAAATAAGTACCTGTATTTAAAACAATAACTGAACAATTGATTGTTCATTAAATTTTTAAAAAAATATATTTTTTAGATTTTGACTTGTTGATCACCTGTCAGTTGATATCTTCTTTAATTAGTTTTTAACTTGCATTGTATATTTCAAAGGCTTTATCATGAAAATATGAAACAAGATATTCAGTTACAGATTAATGAATAAAAAAATTTTTTTAATGTCTTAAGAGTTGGTGAGCAAAATGATGAGGTTGAGCGTCAAGACTCGGGCAACAGCAATGGATATGGATCAATTCATGGTCACACTAACCCTGCCTTTTCTCCAACGGAATCAAGATCCAACAAAGTGGATTCTTTGAAAACTAAAGGCGTCAATGAAACATGGGAAATGGGGGACGCTGATATATTGTGTAAGTGAAGTCTAGAATCAACTTTTGTATTTGACCACCACTTTTCAACATAAGTTATTCTTATTACTGAAAAAAAATCCATAATTATTTTAAAGACTGGACTTTCAAAATATGGGATGCTCCAATTACTTTTTTTTTGAAGGTATCTACACTGAACTTTTACAGTTATTTTTATGATACCTATTAACACTCTAAATTGTGTTAGTTATGCTGATTTTTGAGCTGATGGGCCAGCTGCAATGCAGATAGGCAGCAGCTTGTCAAGTATTTCAGTCTGAATGAGAATTCATTTTAAGGACATTAAAATGTGACATTTATACATTAATTTATTGGTGACTATCAACTTAAAAAACAGATTTTGTTACAGATAGTTGTATTATTTGTTTCAATTGTGTCTCTTGTTTGTTGAGTTTATATATTTCCTCATTTTGGTACCCATTCTCAGCATTCAATCAAGGATTCAACAAAAACACAGGCCTTGCCTTGCAGCGTTCCAGAATCTGGGGTCTTTTTGTCAAGAAAGCTATTCACACATGGCGTAATCGGACTGTGACTTTGGTGCAGCTTCTGCTGCCAGTTATATTTACTATCTTTGGCCTGGCTGTGGATGAAGCAAAGCCTAATTTGTCAGTACAGCCGCAGTTGAACTTTACCCTTAAACCATTCTCAAATCCAATAATTCCATACGCCATAGGACAAAACCACAAAGATACCGAACTAGAGTTTTATAATCTTTATGGCAGTCAGTTTACTGGTTTAAAAGAGGAATTCAACACAACTCCGGTAGGTTGACATTTTATTTACTTTTGTGTTAAATATTTGATCAAATAACCTGTGGATGCTTTCATCAGTAATCTAAAGACCAGTTGTTTTTTTTTACTTTATTATAATTTATTTAGATTTGACAATTACTGCATATATTTTATTTAATAAAATGTTATAATATTTATCATTTCCAGTGTGTCCACTTCATGATTTAGACTCAATAATTTTGAGATATTTGAGCCAACACACTTTTATTTTAAAAAGAGAAATAATTTTTAAAAATTTGATAATTCTTGTTTCAAAAGCTTTCAGATTGCAAAATGTCTATCAGTCAACCATAATAAATATAAAAAAGAAATCATGAATATATATAATAAATTTATAAATAGATTATAGGTCAAATTGAAAGTTTACTCTCTGTCTGAGTAAAAAATAAAAAAAACTTTTGTAAAAAAAATAAATTGCTTTAATTGAAAACCTACAGGGCTTCACATTTGATAATTATACTCTGAAACGAGCAAAGGATCTTGGGATATCAACATTCAATAAGAGAGTGATAATAGGCATCGAGATTATTGCACCTATATCGGGCACTGGAGATTTGGCTGTTGTAGCTAAATATAATGGGCAACCTTATCATGGAGCACCAATATCCGTGAGTATTTCTGTTTCTTTTGATGAAAGCATGGCACAAACTGTTTGACTAAACAAATTTAAGGAGAGTAATAGTGCTTTAAATTAAATTTTTACTTATCCTCTATACCAATTTTGCCAATTTATTTATAAAATGTGACTACTGTATTTAGAAAGGAAAAGAAATGGTTTTCAAATGATGAATACTGTGTCAATCCAGATGAACTACTTGCTGAACACCATGTTCCAGTACTACACCAAAAGCAATCTTAGCCTGGAGTCTAGCATTAATCCATTGCCAAAGAGTGAATCAGAAAAAGCAAAGTCTGACGTGACCATGGCTCTTGCGTCTGGCTTTGCTGTGGGACTTTTTATCAGTTTTGGAATGGCCTTCCTGACCACCATGTTCATTTATTTCCTGGTAAAGGAAAGACAGGTGAGTCTTGTTTATCTTTTCTAGTTATTTTGTTTATTTGGAAATAAAAGCCTGTTGCCAAGTAAGAAAACATAGTTAAGTTTTAAATTAGGCCTACCTAATTAGTTCAACTTTTTCTTATGATTTTGGTAATAATTTTGATCAATAAAAATTGGAAAGGACAACTTTTTAATCAGGATTTTTTTAATGAGGTAATTTTAAAATTGTGCATTTAATCTGGCAACTGTATTTTTAATTAAACTGGTAAGATACCAGTAATTTTTTGCATTGAAATACAATTTTTAATTCCACAAATTTAACTGCAGCTTGTCTTACTTTGTCGTTTGATGTTTTTTACTCAGGTTTTAACTCCCGTGCTAATATAGCTGCCTTACTGGGCCTTTCCTCCCAGTTATTTCTTCATAGCTTGGGACAACCCTAGCTGAATTAAAAAACCCTTGTCTCTTGGCTTAGTGCAGTGCTGTTCAACCTTTTTGACTCCATGGCCAAAATGTTTTTTTTAATTTTATCTTAAAAAAGATTTTTTTTAAAACTTTTATAAAATTATGCATTTTATTATGATACCTTATGCATAAAGAATCAAGTATTCTTTAGCACTATCAGCTCATCAAGAATAAAAATGAAGCTGATAAAATCTGTACACTTCTTTAGTGAGATATTTTGCTTTGAATTGACCTTGTCCATTTCTTAATTTGAGTCAGTTTTCAGTAGCACTTGCCCACATTAGATTTTCTAAATGTTTACCACTCAAAGCATTAAATCTATGATTTTTGGACTTGATGTTGGTCATTACAGAGAGTCCAGCTTCAATGATCTAGGTGCTTCCAAAGACATAGTCAACATTTTGTTACAACATGTCAATGTTAGTTTATAAAAGTAAAGCTGTCTTCTTCTTCTATATATTAAGTGCCACAATAAATTTATTGATCATTCTGGCTCCTATGCATGTAGAGGGGATTTGCAATGTTTCTGTGCCTGGTGTTGAAGAGGATACTTCACTTGGTTGCAAGGGCTACTCAGTGAGGGTATCATGAACTTGAGGTTGGAAGGCTTGAGGCAATAGATGCAAATGTGTCAACTGTTCCTTTTGGAAGCTTGTTCCAGTCCCGGATTATCTTTGGCAGGAATGAGCAATTCCTATACTGGGTTCTTGCTGGTATGAGACACATTCTCTCTGAATGAATTCCAATAACTGCAAAAAAAAACAGCTTTTATTCTGCTGTCTATGACTTGAATGTCTCATATGCTGGTCTCTGAATACCAGGTAGTCAACTTGACCCGAGTGTCACAATAATACAGGATGGACACTCCCATACATGGCCAAACTACCCATTTGAATATAAATGGTGCACACGGTAGTCCTTTGTGACACCCTTAGTATCACAGCTCTCATCATGATTACTAGGACCTGAACACTTTCCTGTCAAATTATTATCATCCTACAAAGAGCATTTGTTCACTTGAGGTGCTCACCTATCTATTTCATCTAAAATGGTCCCATTGATTAAGGCATGGACATTGTAATGATGAACAAATCGTAGCAACACAACAAGCTATTTTTGGTTTCACAATTTATCTTTCGCAATGCTATTATTAATTATACCCAATACCTTGTGATTCCTTCCCTGCAGCTGAAAGAAGATAGTATTTAATTTCTTGTCACCCCTTGTTCCTGGTTGCTGTGCTGATGTGCTTAATGTAATTTACTGCTTCCTGTCAAGCAACCCAACCTCTTAGCTTTTGCCACCTCCCCCCTTTTCCATGTTACAACTTATCCTGTGCTCTCAAGCAATAATTTTCCAAGAATATTAAATCAATGAATGTCGTCTGAAAATATTTTCCTTCTAAAATATTTTATTCTTTACACACATCATAAAAATTTCTCAAGCTCTGGTACGCCATTTAAAATCAGTTTCCTGCGGCCTGCAGGATGTGGGCTGGACAGCACTGACTCAGGGCAAACAACCTATACGTTATGAATGTCAATGAATGTAAATTTTATAATGTAAATAAAATAAAAAAACTTTTTTTTTTCCAGGTTGGCTCTAAACACATGCAGACGGTAAGCGGAGTTGGACCTGTGACCTACTGGCTGCCCACCTTCCTCTGGGACTTCATCAACTACATCATACCTAGTCTCCTGCTTCTGGTTGTTTTCTTTGCCTACTCAAAATCAGCTTACACAGAGGATGGCAGATGGGGCATTGTTATCTTGAACCTGGCTGTCTATGGATGGGCGGTGTTGCCTTTCACATATTCATTCCAGTTTTTATTCCAGTCACCACCCAGCGGAGTAGTGGTTCTCATTATGTTGAACATCTTTTCAGGTAAATTTTTTTGTCATTTAGATTGCTATTTGGCACCTCATTTTAAAACTTCTTGCCTACACCGTGGTAATATAAGCTTTTCAACCTTGACAGACTTTTTGTTGATGTGTTATGTTGCGAATTTCTATTCTCGTTCCATTTTCCTACATTCATATCTTATACTTGTACAAGGCTATCAGATATTTATTTTGATGTTATTGATCATTTCCAGTCTGCACTATGCCGGTACATTTATTCTCATTGATTGAAATTTAAGTCATTCAAATAGCACACAAAAAAACAAAGTTGAAAGATATTTTACAAATATTCATTTTGTTTTTACTTCTCTTTTTTACCATTGCTGAAGCCACAGATCAATGTTCTCACATCATGTTCCAAGCCCTTACAGATTATGTTGATAATGTGTCTCTCAACAGGTATCATTACAACAACAGTTGTATTCGTCCTTCAGTTGCCAGGAGTTGGTGCCGCAGACATTGCAAAGGGTTTGGATTGGATTTTCATGGTGCTTTTCCCCAACTACAACATGGCAACAGTCTTCATTAATATCTACACAAATTACCTCTTCTTGAAATCCTGCCTAATACCACCAACAATGAAAGGTACTTGTGCATCAGGAAGTAACTACTAAGTTATTTCCCTATTTGAATGGAAGAAATTTGTTGACTTTTTACTTCAGTTCAAAATAAAGTATTCCATAGCTGATTTATTTTTTTGCATACCGGTACATTGCTTTTCTTAGCAGAGTAGCTGCCACTGACTATTATTTGACTAACTTTTATGACATTGTCAATTTATGCAAATTGTGCTCTTTCTGCCGCTCCTTAATTGAATTATATAAATAACATAATCACATTTTTAAAATTCAAAATAAGATAATTGCAAGTAAGTTTTAAAACAGCTTTCTTAACTTAAAAACTGATGTAGGGGGTATGATAGTTGAACATTTTTTTTTAATGACAGTAACAGTAAACTCCATGCACTTTGCATCTATCTGCTGGGCTAGAACTAAATATTTAATAAACTAGCTTATTCTAGAAGCATAAAATTTTTTTTTTCACTTCCAGGATTTTAATAAAAAGATTAAAAAAGATTGGAAGCAAATATTCATGTGTAAAACAATATGCATGCCTTAAAAGTAACCATTATAGTATTATTATTATAACATACGCAAAATACATTGAAACCACTATTCAATGACAATGAAACATGAATTTATTTTAAAAAAACAGATTTGATCTTTTATACCTATAAACATGATATATAATTGTATAATCTCTACTATTAAAAATATTGCTCACTATTTTTCAGAAAAATGCAAGTCACAAGGTGTTGATTTACAAGAGGATTATCTGTCATTTGATAAACCAGGAGTTGGGACCTATATCCTTCTCATGTTCATTCAAGGACTGATCTATTTTACCATAGTTGGGCTCATTGAATATCACATTTTTCAGAAACTTTGGTAAGCTTTATCTAGAAGAAGTATTTTGATTTATTACTTTTATAACAAAGATCATTTTTTGGTTATAAAATTATGAACCGTTATTTAAAAAAAAACACATTTTCCTCAATGTATTTCTTTCTCTCAGCTAGCAAAATTTAAAATTCCAACCTTAAAATGGTTTTCTTTCCGGTTTGAAGTCAAAACATCATCTACTTTTGTATTCTCATTAATTTTTTTTTTTTGTAAAGGTATCGAATAAGGGGAACTTCAGTTTATGATGAAAAACCTTCAAATTTTGAGCATGACAACATGGATGTTGAGGACAGTGATGTTGCAGCTGAAAGACAGCGTATCAACACATTATCAATACAACAGAATGTTGACTCTGGTAAATAAAAAAAAATACAGTTTTATACCAATGGTTCCCTTTAATTGCTTCTCAAAGTTTAGAAGATTTGAATTTTTAGAAAATATTACAATTTTTGAAGGTTACACATGCCTGGTCGCATACGTTATAAAAAAAATTGTTATTATTTAATTTGTTAAAATCTGTTAAATCTGCATCCATTCAATTTGAAAACAGCAGTATGGGTGGAACAACAAATAAAATTATTTGATATTTTGTCATCTTCTTCGAATTCATAGACTCGCTGCTACTAGTAAATCTGTACAAGCGCTATGACTCATTTGTGGCAGTCAATAAAGTTTGTGTTGGAGTTCCTGAACAAGAATGCTTCGGCCTGCTGGGTCAAAATGGTGCTGGAAAAACCACAACTTTTAAAATGCTGACAGGTGATGTCATGGTCACTGGAGGAAATGCCTATCTCAAAGGATTTGATGTCCGGAGTAATATCAAACAGGTACCCTAACTTATTTAATGTTTGTTGATTATTCAAACCTCTATGTCAGCATACTATAATAGTTAGCATCTTTATATTTGCCTTTTTTTGTCATAGTTGAAAGGATTGGCCTATTTAATAGGGTTTAAGTATAATTTTTGTATTGCATCAGAAGTATCACACATTTTCTTGAAATGTTTATAATTTTTTTTAAAACGGTTTTGCTTTTATTCTCCAGATATTATATTTTACTAAATTGAATAAATTTATAAAGGCACTACAAGATTTCTTTCATCAAATATATGCTTAAAATGTATCATTTTAAATAACTACCAAACAATGTAACAGTATTACCATACTGATTAAATAATAATTTTTTTTCTTGTAGGTCCAGGCCAACATGGGTTACTGTCCACAATTTGATGCTTTGATTGACCAGATGTCCGGGCGTGAGACCCTGACAATGTATGCAAGGCTCCGGGGTGTTCCAGAGGAGAGCATCCCTACTGTAGTCAACACACTTATTGACATCCTTATGCTTCGACCACATGCAGACAAACTGGCAGGCCTCTACAGGTATTTTTGTTTAGTTTTTAACGTGATGCCTCATTTTGTTATTATGGAAGAAAGCCTAATTATAGTACAAATAGACTACGCTGTCTTGAATACAATACCAAATTATAAGGTACATAACTTTTGATACTTTTCAAATTATTGATATATTTATTGATAAATTTGCAGTTATGTTATGGTAAGTATGTCTAAGTAACAATTTAATATAGATCTTAGTAGAAAAATAGTTTGATTTTAAATTTAGGCAATAAATAGATCATTAGTTACCAGGAATTGTAAATTTGGAAAGATTTTTTTTAATAAACCTATTTTATACTGGGAAATTTTTCAGCTCTTTAGACGTTTAATATGTTCAAATGACAAGCTAGTTTAAAAGAATCGATTGAAAGTCTCTATGTTAATTGATTTAATTTTTTGACAGTGGAGGCAATAAAAGAAAGCTAAGCACTGCCATTGCTCTTATCGGGGACCCTCCATTTATTATGCTTGATGAGCCATCTTCAGGTATGGACCCCAAGGCCAGGAGGCAACTCTGGAATGTGTTGTCACAAGTCAGAGCATCAGGACGCACTCTGGTTCTAACATCTCACAGGTGTGACTGATTAATTTTTTTCTTATATTTCTTTGTTTAAAATATATATATATTTATTTGCTTAAAATGAATATGTACAGTAATAAAAAAGAATGTCCATTTATTTTGTTCAATGAATTAATCTTATCTTATAAGATATTCGATTATTGTTTGTTCTTGTAGTGTAACAGGTACCGTAACCAACATACAACATCTTATGTTTAAAAAAATGCAGTAAATTTGTTTATTCATTGTGTATGATGATCACTTTGGTTAAAATATTTTTTTGAAGTAAGTCTATTAGAGGCAACATGGACCAAATTTCAATTCTTTTGGTTGGACAAGAAATTGTCTTTGCCTTTGCCAGCTCACACAAGTCTACTACATTTTAAGCAGTTGATGTCTGCTCTCATTGTTGTTGCCAGCTCACACAAGTCTATATTTTAAACAGTTGATGTCTGCTCTAATTGTCTACATTTTACATAGTTGATGTCTGCTCTAATTGTCTTTGCCTTTGCCAGCTCACACAAGTCTACTACATTTTGAACAGTTGATGTCAGTTCTAATTGTCTTTGTCTTTGCCTGCTCACACAAGTCTATATTTTAAACAGTTGATGTCTGCTCTAATTGTCTTTGCCAGCTCACACAAGTCTACATTTTAAACAGTTGATGTCTGCTCTAGTTATCTTTGCCAGCTCACACAAGTCTACATTTTAAACAGTTGACGTCTGCTCTAGTTATCTTTGCCAGCTCACACAAGTCTACATTTTAAACAGTTGATGTCTGCTCTAGTTATCTTTGCCAGCTCACACAAGTCTACATTTTAAACAGTTGATGTCTGCTCTAGTTATCTTTGCCAGCTCACACAAGTCTACATTTTAAACAGTTGATGTCTGCTTTAGTTATCTTTGCCAGCTCACACAAGTCTACATTTTAAACAGTTGATGTCTGCTCTAGTTATCTTTGCCAGCTCACACAAGTCTACATTTTAAACAGTTGATGTCTGCTCTAGTTATCTTTGCCAGCTCACACAAGTCTACATTTTAAACAGTTGATGTCTGCTCTAGTTATCTTTGCCAGCTCACACAAGTCTACATTTTAAACAGTTGATGTCTGCTCTAGTTATCTTTGCCAGCTCACACAAGTCTACATTTTAAACAGTTGATGTCTGCTCTAGTTATCTTTGCCAGCTCACACAAGTCTACATTTTAAACAGTTGATGTCTGCTCTAGTTATCTTTGCCAGCTCACACAAGTCTACATTTTAAACAGTTGATGTCTGCTCTAGTTATCTTTGCCAGCTCACACAAGTCTACATTTTAAACAGTTGATGTCTGCTCTAGTTATCTTTGCCAGCTCACACAAGTCTACATTTTAAACAGTTGATGTCTGCTCTAGTTATCTTTGCCAGCTCACACAAGTCTACATTTTAAACAGTTGATGTCTGCTCTAGTTATCTTTGCCAGCTCACACAAGTCTACATTTTAAACAGTTGATGTCTGCTCTAGTTATCTTTGCCAGCTCACACAAGTCTACATTTTAAACAGTTGATGTCTGCTCTAGTTATCTTTGCCAGCTCACACAAGTCTACATTTTAAACAGTTGATGTCTGCTCTAGTTATCTTTGCCAGCTCACACAAGTCTACATTTTAAACAGTTGATGTCTGCTCTAGTTATCTTTGCCAGCTCACACAAGTCTACATTTTAAACAGTTGATGTCTGCTCTAGTTATCTTTGCCAGCTCACACAAGTCTACATTTTAAACAGTTGATGTCTGCTCTAGTTATCTTTGCCAGCTCACACAAGTCTACATTTTAAACAGTTGATGTCTGCTCTAGTTATCTTTGCCAGCTCACACAAGTCTACATTTTAAACAGTTGATGTCTGCTTTAGTTATCTTTGCCAGCTCACACAAGTCTACATTTTAAACAGTTGATGTCTGCTTTAGTTATCTTTGCCAACTCACACAAGTTTACATTTTAAACAGTTGATGTCTGCTCTTTGGAAAGGACATTAAAGATAAATAAAAACTGATGTAAATAAATTAAAAATATCTTTCATTTATCGGTGCAGTGGACTAACAAAATGCACCAAAGAGAATGTAACTTGTACTACCTTTAAGTTTTAGTTAATCCTTTGTTTCTCTGGTTTTATTTTCCCAGTATGGAAGAATGTGATGCCTTGTGTACCCGAATAGCAATTATGGTCAATGGAAAGTTCATGTGCCTGGGCAGCCCACAACATCTAAAGAACAAATTTGGACAAGGATATACTCTGATTGTCCAGCTTGGAGCACTGCCTGATGGCAACACTGCACCTAATGAACCTGTTGTTGATTTTATTGTAAAGAATTTTCCTGAAGCCAAGGTAGTTTTTTTTTCTTTCATTAAAAATTGTAAAGGATATATATGTATGACAAATCTTTGATAAAATGTAAATATGACAAAATATTAAATTTAAAAAGTGGTAATATCTTATGGGTGATGCATGTCCAACTTATTTATTTAGCAAAAACACAAGTTAAAAATTAGTTTGAATTTTAAATTGTACTATCTGAAAATGCTGGGAAAATGATTATCTTGTTCGAAAAGTTGTTCTTTACTAAAATAACACATAATTTCTCCCTAGGTATTTGATGACCACCAGGGCTACATCCATTTCCAAGTTCCAGACTCAAATGTGAGATTGGCTCAAGTCTTCTCACTGATGGAGGCCACAAAGGTCAACCTCAATGTCTCCGACTATTCTGTCCACCAGACAACTCTGGAGCAGGTCTTCTTGACCTTCACAAGGTCACAAGTCACGCCTAAAGAAGAGGAGAAATTCAGTGAGTTGACCAAGATCTTCTGCTGCTGTTGTATTTTAAGCTCTCTACAAATACTACACAAATGCTTATAATTTCAGTTCCATTTGTTTTTTTTAGAAAAACCAGGGGTACACAGATTTTAAAAAATGCTTTCAGTTGTAAGCATACCAGTTAAATTCTGGTGATACAGAGTGCTGCTAAAGGTTGTTAAATGAGCAAAAATATGAATTTTTTCGTACTAGCCGTTTCTCTGTAATAACTAGGACTAGGATGTAAAGTGGGCAAGGATATTCTTGATATGGCTGAACTGTTGAACACACTCCATTTAAACAGAATTCATTGCACTACATTTTTTCATACAATCGGTAAAGCAAGGAGCCAGCCACCTGATTTTCAATGATTAAAAGCCTCCCTAATAAACTGCTGACTATGTTTTTGGTCAGTAGCATTTTGCAAACCAATTGAATTTAATTTATAAACCAAACCACTACGCGTGAATATATAATTACCACAGTTATAGACAACACAGAGGCGTAGCTAAGGGGGGGGGCAGAGGGGGGACAGCTGTCCCTGGGCGCCAGACTTGTTAGGGGCACGAAAATGTGCTTTGATATTATTTTATTGATGAAAATAATGAATTTGAGAGTTGAAAAAAGAAAGTGGGGGTGCTTTAAAATGAATTTTGTCCCCGGGCACCAAACACTCAAGCTATGCCTCTGAGACCACATCTCCCATATTATGGAGTTAATAAAAAGGTTGGTTACAAAAATTCTATGGTGAGGTTTTGCATTGTGGACAAACCCCATGTACAGTCTACACATTCAGAAAGTTAACTTAAAAATGTGAGCCAGGGATGTACAAACTTTTTCTTTTCTCTGTTTTAATTCCTTTTTATTTTTTTATTTGTTTTTAAGAATGTGTGTGATAAGATAATTATCATGATATAGTGCTGAGGTGGGCAACTCTATTGCTAATTGACACATGTGGCAAACAGAGCACGAATATTTGGTGAAACTAGTTTTGACAGAATTTCACAAAATTGTTATGTTGATATTATTTTTAAATTAAAACATTCCTTAGTGTGAAACATTTGAAATACAGGTCAAGAATTGCTTTTCTCTTAGAGGTAGATGAGATGTGTTTTAGATCTTAATGCAGCCAATATTTTTGCCACCTGTTCAGCTAAAGCAAAGTCAAATTTGCATTTATTTTTGTTTAATATTAAATGAAACAGTGCTGTTCTTTATTTTGTTTTTTTTTATAGTAGGGCCAAAAAGTTTGTTTTATGTTATTATGGGGAATTTTAATTTTATTTCACTACACTACAAACAACTGTGGCTACTTTATAAAATAGGCTTCCACACCAAAGTAAGATATATTCAGACTGGTAAATAACAGTCTTTGTTTCTAAATAAAAACTAAAAATTCTGACATGGAATCCTCTTGTTTTGGGGCCTAAAATAAAGTATTATTTCAAATTTAAATGCTTAAATGAAGAAAATTGAATATGTTTTGTTTTTTTTAATTCATTTTTAATGCTAAGTAAAAATGTCAAATTTTTCTCTAGTGTTGAGATTACAAAGGATTCCAGCTTAATGAACACATATCTTTAAAGTAGGCCTATATTGAGCAGATTTCAAGGATTCCAGCTGAACTCGATATCTCTAAAGTAGTCCTTAATTGATCAGATTACCGAAACTTTGATTAAACAGCTGAGGGATTATTAGATGGAAATTTATTTTTGTAAAGACTTTTTATTATTACATGTCTGATTTTTAATAAATCTAAATTTTGTAAATTATTTAAATTCAATTGTAAATACTGTATACTGTAAACTATTTGAGTTTATTTAAAATTAAATTCAAATATATTTTCAGACACACATTTTAAACAATTTTGTTGCTGTTATTAGTAATAGTACCGGTATGCTTAAATTATGAAATGATGAATTAAAATATGATTTTTTCAAATTGTATCATTGATGTGGACCTTTAAACTGTCTTTCAAACTGTATATTAGATCAGCAACCACTTAACTGGAATAGTCAGATGACTTACTCTGTATTATGACAGTGGGAGGGAGGGGGGGGGGGACACCCCCTAATAATGGCATTAAACTGTCTTTCAAACTGTATATTAGATCAGCAACCACTTAACTGGAATAGTCAGATGACTTACTTTGTATTATGACAGTGGGAGGGAGGGGGGGGGGGACACTCACTAATAATGGCATCTGTCCATCACAATGTGACTATGGTGTAGACTTCGCAGGATGAAATCAGAAGACCTGGGAATTTTTTCTTTTGGACTATTATTATTACTATGGAACTACTTCTACTATGGTGTTAAAAATAATATAAGGCTGTAGATTTGAATCAATGCTAGTATTGCCTAGGCTTCTCAATGCTTACTGATCTTACAAATAATTTTGTGGAATTCAGATAACCATGTAGGCCCTATTCCAGTTAAAGAATATTTCATTTTAAAAATGTTTTTGTGAAATATGCGTTTAATTTATTAGATATTTATAATTTCATCTACAGTGTAATGTTTATTATAAGTTTTTGAAAAAGGTTATTTTTCTCAATGTTAAATACAATTTATTTTTAACATAATATCAAATCGTTGTAATTTTTTAAACCTTAAATATGCTATTAAAAATAACTCAAAGGGTATTTTGTTATTAATATCCAATCTCTTATTTGGCCTAGTACTTTGATTCCAACCCATTCTCTGATAAACTGATCCAGTGGCATAACTAGGGGGCGTTAACCACACCAGGTGACACTTGCACATGGTAGTGACACTAAATTGAAAATTACAAATTTGACAGAGTTCGTCTGAGTCCGTTTCATAACATATCTAAGTGAGCATGATACAACCAGACAGAGTGCCAGACAATAGCACAAGAACTGGGGGCCACCAGAACAGAATTGCATAAGAACTGGGGGGCCACCAGAACAGACTGTTACAAGAACTGGAGGCAAAAAGAACAAGAACGGGGGGGGGGGGAGCACCAAAACAGAACAAGAACGGGGGGGGGGGCACCAGAAAAGAATAGTANGGGGGGGGGGGGGCCACCAGAACAGAGTTGCACAACAACTGGGACCACCAGATCATCCAGTGTGTTTTTTCCATAAGATCAGTGGCGTAGATTACGTTTGTGATGCCCAAAGCCAATCGTGATGCAGCGGCATTCAATCTAGAAACACTCGTATGTCAATTCCATTTATTTATTGTAATTTGAATCTTCAACAGCACACCTGACATATTACACATGGACAAGATGTCTGAGGAGATCAGATGTTCAAAAATCAATGAAGAAATTTGAAGTGAGATAAATTTTTTAAGTATGTTTCTCTAGGGGAAACATGTTAATGTTTCTCCGCTGCCTTTATTTTGGGCTGATATAGCCGAGGAAACTGATCTTTCAATGCAATGTAAGGCTTATAACTTTTGATAAAGTGGTGACCAAGTTGGAAGTGCTAAGATGTTAACAACACAAGAAGCAGTCAAATAGTGGAGCATGAAAATGAACAAGCACTTTAAAAACCACATCAATAATGAATTTCAGAAGAGAGGATATTAAATTTCAATAAGAAAATGGCAGAGGAGTAATCAAGAGAGTCAATTTGCAAGAAGAAAACAAGAAGGGGTGATGCTTGAGTGTATTGGTGGTTTTCATTCTGAACTCCAAATCAGATCAAGAGCTTTCGTGGAAGTAGAAAATATGTTGGAAGTTGCTTAATTATAAACAAAAATAAAAACAAGGAAAATATTATTTTCATTTTTTTAAATCTGTGAGGTTGGTTGAACTTTTTAATTCCACTGATGATAAGAAATATTCTTAATTGTATTAAAAAGTAAGAAATAAAAAGAAATAACGAAGTGACTCAGTAGGACGAGTTGAGTCCCGAGGTTTCAATTTGTTTGCGATTTTGACGCACCAATGCATATGCACAATAATTCTGGCACCCGATACAATATATGTTATTCTGGCCTATCTCAAAATAATGTAATAATATGTTTTGCAAGGGATGCATATTTCCTTGGCTGAATAAGGCCACAAAAATTCGGATGGCTTCTCTTCCTTTTGGTTAAAATCAGGATGTAGTGTCTGTTCCTATCCCTCTGGGTTACCAAACCTGGTTGGTTCAATGTGATATCTCACTTGGTTTTCAGCCTGGGCCAGGAAGATCAGTAAAAACAAACGATAGAGTCGCAAGGGCAGACTTTGAAGAGGGACTACCACAGTATTGAAGTACATCTTGGGGTACCCTTGCCCTTACAAAAAATTTTTTAAAATGGGTAATCTACCACTTGAGTGTCGGCCAAGAAAAATTCCAGTTGTTCCAGTTTGAAGGGGTATTTAAACATTTACCCGGTATTCTTTTATTGATTAGATCCAAAATGATGGGAATGTTTTTTATGACATTATACATATATAATACAAATAACAGAAGACAATTTTTTAAAATAAAAAAACTAAAACAGTTAATTTTTAAAAAAAATATAGAATATAAATAATTTAATGTGTAAAAGTAAAAATGAAATTATTCATAGTTTTCCCCCAAAGTGACAATGACATGAATTTTTAACAAATATTTACACAAAAATGTTTGAAGAACATCAACTCATGTAAATATGAAGGGAAAAGATAGCGGCTTATGCTAAACTGTCTTTTCAGTTAGCGCTTTGCACGCATCCACATGTTTCCCACATTCTGTGTGTGGACATCAGCATCATCTGGATCTACAAAATTTTGTTGATGCACCACAACATATTGTTCCTATATACCATTTTTTATTTGGTTTATATTGGCACAAGCCGCCCAACCGTCTGATACAATCAGTGATCCTGGAATTATAAATCTTTCTATGCACTCTTGTAATGTGGTCGCACGTCGGTCTGGCACTTCCCTAAGAAAACAGCGCCCACATCTTAACATCAATTTCAAGTGCCTTTGGGAAGAACTGTATTCCTGTAGAGACCATCAAATAAATAATACATTTATTTACTAAAATAACGTTGAAAGAAGATAAGGTTGTTAACAGTGCACAAAGTTTTGGCCACACAACTTTATTATTTTTTAAAACTATGTAATTTTCTAAATTGCTTTTATTTCGCTAAAATAAGTTTTGCAGTTGAATAAAGACACCAGATCAATATTTTGTGTTCCTTGGATGAATGATGAAACTAACTAAGCTTGGGCCAAAACAAAAGAAGACTCTATGTGCTACAAACGGAAATGAATTTAGTTTATGAGGTTGTGGATTGTGGGGAGAAAGCGTTATAATATCTAATTTTACGTTGATACAAATATAATATAAAAATACTACAGCTAGTTTAGGCATTAAAACGTGATCCCGTCACTCAACTACTCCACTCACTTCTTTGGCTCCCTTTACAAGAAGGCACCCCTTCTCCCCCACCCCCCGGAGATATAGCTGAAAGAAACCCTGGTTCTGGGGTGGGCGGGGTGAATATTTTTTTGATTGGGATTCGTAAATGTCCATTACTTGAGCTCATTTTTTTTTTCCACGTGCCTTAGTAACTTAGTAGATGGGAAGTTCACACCCCAATCACGAATTGCCATCGCCAATGTTTGGTGAGCTATTATAAATTATAGTTATAGTATTAATAGTATACATAATAACATACTACTATAAGTATTAGTTATGTATTAATAATAATTAATAGTATTAACTATTTATAGGCATAGAGTAGGCTAGGTTAACTAGGACTGGCATTGCATTATAAAAACGAAGTGGCTATAGGTACCCGAGTACCCATCATCGCCAATGACTATTTGCACCCGAAAGTCTTAGTAATCGAAAAAAAAAACATGATCCGAACCAGAGGCTTAATAATCGACAAGTTTGCCGCGCTTTCTTTTTTTATACAAATGGAGGTTGACAGCATTTTTTACACCTATGCGTCTTTTGAAGACGAATTGAATTATTTTTGTAAAGAACACAATGTGTGTTTCACTAAAAGATCGTCAGAGAAGATGAAAGATCCCAATTTGGAGCACCTTAAATATGAATATATAATTCACTGTTGCAAACAAGGCGTTAAACGCAAGTCAAAGTCTTCGACAACAGTAACAGGCCAAAGAAAATCACAAGCGTAACTTGTAAGTAATAAAGTAATACTAATAGGTTAACTTTAAATTTAGTTGGTCTTGTCATGTAATAATTCTTTCTCCAAGCCAATGATTATTACCACGGTAAATGTAGAGGACGAATGCCACTATTTTATCGATGGCCGCGTCTAATGTATCCCTAAATCGATCACTATACTAGACTATACTATAGATACTTTGGTAAAAAATTTAAACATTTTGTAAAAATAAACCAATGGCATAGTTGAATAGAGCTAAATTTTTACAGAATTATAGCACCAAAATTATATTTTTAGCTGTTGTAGTTTTAAAGTTATGAATTTTTAAAGTACGTAGGTACTTTGACACAAAATTTAAATATTGTCTGATTGCCATGAATGATACATCATTTTAAAGGGCTAGTTGTAAGCTTTACAACACCAATTTCATCTTTCTATCTTTTATAGAAGTGGAGTTATGATTTTTTTAGTCAAATTTTTTTGCCCCTTATATAATCTATATATTTTACCCCCAAAACGTGTGACCCAAATTTCACATTTCTGCATAATTTTGCCCACAACATTTTTATTTTTAAAGATAATTGCACCAAATTTTCAGGTGACATTCCTAATCTAATAACCAACACAACGAACAATATAAATTTTACATTACATCAAGACTTTTTATTTTGGATAATTTTATTCCAGGTATGTTGAGAAAATCATGTGTCAAAAAATTTGGAAAAATTATTAATTGTAAAGGCAAAAACAAAAGAAATTACATGTTGATTGTATTTAAACTAAATTTATGATTCAGTTATATTGTAAATAAATTCTTATCTTTATAAAAGGTAAGTAGAAGTCTTTTTTACTACAAAATTAAATGCATGAAATTATAAAAACTATTCAAATCAACCACCACGACACTAATATATGAGCATACAGGTATGTGATTAAATTTTAAAAGGGAATGGGGCTGTTCTGCCTATTATTTTCTATGTAGACTCCTTTAATGTAAAGTTTACAGACTTCTTGGTCTTGTTGATGAATCACAAAATTTCTCCTTCATAAACTTTGTCTTGAGACTTCTTCTTCTTATATTTGAGGGGCCCACGATCAATTTGTTGATCATTATGGCTCCTGGCTTTAATTCAGAGTTTTCCTTCTCTTAGATGGGTTGCCGTCCAAGGCTAACGAGTCCCATCCACCCGGGGTGCTGGGGATGTTGGCTTTAATGGGGATTGAACTCCGGACCACTGGCGCCACTGCTATTTGGTTTGAGACAGTTTAGACCGCTCGGCCACCCAGCACCCATCTTAGCCATCCTCGTCCATATATGCCTTACTGTTGATGGAAGTGGAATAAATTCCACAAAAATCTTCTCTTCAACTTCAATCGAAAATTAAAAATTTTCCCTTGTACCTGAAAGACGACTAAAAATAACATCTAATCATAATCCTCAATATTCACAATTTCTTGTTTCTTTTTGATAATATTCATTTTATGTGGTGATTAAAACTCATTTCTTTTTTTTAAATTTTAATATTAAATTTATTGTAATTTGATATATTAAATAATTGTTTATGTAAACTGCTTTTCTATGTCCTAATTCTAATTAAAAAAAATTATTTCTATGATGATGATGTAGTATCAGAATGCTATATTAACTTAACAATAATTTAAAATTCATAATTAAATTTAAAAATTACTAACTTTAATTAAATTAGGCTTGCAACTGCAAATGTGTTTTAAATATTAGTATTTATTAGCCTAAATTTAGATACTAGGCCTAAATAGACTTAATAGGATTACCGATAAAATAGCAGTTATTGTATGCCTAATTTTTGCAATATTCTCCCATATGAATAGTAATTTATAAGAGAATAACAATTATTTTATTATTACTATTATTTAACAATTAATTATTCATTTAATAATGAAGAACGGTGGTAGAACTAGAACGGATAAATTTGGTACCCGGTGAACAAAACTATTTAAATTTAACTGTAATTATGTAATTTATAAACTAAAAAGCAATCCATAGACCCAAAACTTTTCAAGTTTGGTTAAAATCTTTCCTTATTTATATAAAAAAAAAGTATTCATTTAAAACGTATTAGAATTATTCAGATGATTAGGGATTAAACAAAAAAGGATCACTGCATAATTGACAGTAATAATAGCAATATCCGGTAACTCGATCGCATAAAATTAACTTTCGATTCAGCGACATTTTCATACCCCCACCTACACTTTAGGGGGAGGCATAACTTTTCAAGGAGAACGCCGATTTTAATCATTTAAATATGTTAATACTCACGAATGAATGTAGTTTCTAAAGCGCTAAACATCTTTCTAAATCCATAAATAACAAAAAAGTATTATGTGATAAACTTACCGAATGGTTACGATGTTCCTGTCCGTGTCAAAAAAAAAAAAAAAACTCGTATTATAAATCAATATATCACCGGAACGCAAAAACTGATACGTCACTGATGAGGAAAGCATTATTTAATAAACAAAGGTGACGTAGTATGCAATTTTCCAAAGATACCGTGTGGCCGTACGCCATATTGTAGAACATGTTTTTTCAACATTTTAGGACATGCGCAGAACAGTGCGTGAACAAGTATTGTTATCCCTAAAGTACGACTTGGTTTGTCCTTTTTTAACATGGACTGCATCTCCACATTCTGTGACCTCATTCCGCCGATCACGTCATGCGCAATGACTATATAGTTTATATAAGGCTAAGGCATTCCTTTATCACTAAAATACTGTTTAGGGTCGATTTATTTTAAACTTTCAACTTTGGCACATGAATAATTAATTAAAGCTTTCCCTGACCAATGGTTTAATAGTTTTTGCACACGGCAAACACTTATGAATGAAACTCTGAGATAGTACTACGATATAGCCGTTATGCAAGTGGCTGTGAATGGTTGCCAATGACAACGTGTTGCACACGGATGTTCCAGTTTAAATGTCTTCAAAATGCATTCTGAAACACAAGTTATCAAATATTTTGATGTATATAGTGGTAATAATTAAATATTTCTTAAGTATCTGCAACTTCCGCCATTAAAAAGGGGGCGTGGCCCACGCCATGTCGAAATAAGGCTGAGCCCCCTTATGGTGATATGGGTCACTGGGAGAAGCGTAGCGAACGTGGGACACGACCTACATCAATGAGAATTGGCACAGATATATATCAATATCTAATGCCTTACACGATTTAATATGAAAGACCTGTTCCTTTTATTTCACAAAAAATTTTGTATTTGAAGATGCCTTATATATACCAAAGATTTTCAAAATGAAGTTCGATTGAAAAAAGCAAAATAGTTGGATGGAAATGTAGGCCAAGATGTCTTCCAAATTATAAGGCCGGAAACGGAACTCAAATATATGTCCAAATAACTAATTTAATAATAAATAGACACACATCGGAAAATTAAAAACTCGGATTTTTCGGCGCCGACGCCCATTTCCGATACAAAAAAAGTAGTAGTCTCCCTTGTTTTATCGAAGTATCTACCATAGGTTTATTGGTAAAAGTGCAGTTCAGGTGCGTATATTATTTCTTGGCGCATTTCGTATTTTATCATGTAAACTTACGTGTATTGTTTATAAAAAGTATTTTAAAAGTAAAATACCATCTTTTTATTGGAATACATTTGATTGTATTTAAACTAAATTTATGATTCAGTTATATTGTAAATAAATTCTTATCTTTATAAAAGGTAAGTAGAAGTCTTTTTTACTACAAAATTAAATGCATGAAATTATAAAAACTATTCAAATCAACCACCACGACACTAATATATGAGCATACAGGTATGTGATTAAATTTTAAAAGGGAATGGGGCTGTTCTGCCTATTATTTTCTATGTAGACTCCTTTAATGTAAAGTTTACAGACTTCTTGGTCTTGTTGATGAATCACAAAATTTCTCCTTCATAAACTTTGTCTTGAGACTTCTTCTTCTTATATTTGAGGGGCCCACGATCAATTTGTTGATCATTATGGCTCCTGGTTTTAATTCAGAGTTTGCCTTCTCTTAGATGGGTTGCCGTCCAAGGCTAACGAGTCCCATCCACCCGGGGTGCTGGGGATGTTGGCTTTAATGGGGATTGAACTCCGGACCACTGGCGCCACTGCTATTTGGTTTGAGACAGTTTAGACCGCTCGGCCACCCAGCATCCATCTGAGCCATCGTCGTCCATATATGCCTTACTGTTGATGGAAGTGGAATGAATTCCACAAAAATCTTCTCTTCAACTTCAATCGAAAATTAAAAATTTTCCCTTGTACCTGAAAGACGACTAAAAATAACATCTTATCATAATCCTTAATATTCACAATTTCTTGTTTCTTTTTAATAATATTCATTTTATGTGGTGATTAAAAGTCATTTCTTTTTTTTTAATATTAAATTTAGTGTAATTTGATATATTAAATAATTGTTTATGTAAACTGCTTTTCTATGTCCTAATTCTAATTAAAAAAAATTATTTCTATGATGATGATGATGTAGTATCAGAATGCTATATTAACTTAACAATAATTTAAAATTCATAATTAAATTTAAAAATTACTAACTTTAATTAAATTAGGCTTGCAACTGCAAATGTGTTTTAAATATTAGTATTTATTAGCCTAAATTTAGATACTAGGCCTAAATAGACTTAATAGGATTACCGATAAAATAGCAGTTATTGTATGCCTAATTTTTGCAATATTCTCCCATATGAATAGTAATTTATAAGAGAATAACAATTATTATTATTATTACTATTATTTAACAATTAATTATTCATTTAATAATGAAGAACGGTGGTAGAACTAGAACGGATAAATTTGGTACCCGGTGAACAAAACTATTTAAATTTAACTGTAATTATGTAATTTATAAACTAAAAAGCAATCCATAGACCCAAAACTTTTCAAGTTTGGTTAAAATCTTT
>CAXITT010000098.1:499266-509283 GCA_964033795.1 Lymnaea stagnalis | reverse complement strand
CCCCCCCCCCCTTCCTTGTTTTTTCTTCATAATTCCCCCCCCGCCCCCGTCTCTGCAACACTATCCCAATTGGGGGGGGGGGGGGATGTGGGGTGTCCTTGAAAACAGGTGCGCGACGAGCTACCACGAATGACACTTGTAGGATTGGCGTCGCTCTCTTAGACCAGTGGTTCTCAACCTTTCTAGTGCCGCGACCCCTTAATACAATTTCTCGTGTCGTGGCGACCCCCAAGCCACACAATTATTTTCGTTGCTACTTCATAGCTGTATGGATATATGTTTTCAGATGGTCTTAGGCGACCCCTGGAAAAGGGTCCCGCGACCCCCAAAGGGGTCGCGACCCACAGGTTGAGAACCGCTGTCTTAGACGATCGTCTATGAGTTTGATACAGTCTCCCCCCCTCCCCCCACCCTAGGGTGACGAAATCATGATTTGGAAAAAACGGGGCGCTTTCAAGGGCTTTTTTTTTGTTTTTTTTTTTTCTGCGGGGGGGGGGGGGGGTGGATACCCTCCAGCTAAAGAGGGGTCAGGGGGCCTCCACCAGAAACTCTTTATTAAAATATGCTAATTTTAACTATGAAATCTAACCTAGAAGTCTACTTGGGGTAATCAGTCTCTTCCTATGTTTCAATGATGTGATGTGTTGTTTATATCTGAACGTCCACCATGACCAATACTAAAAACATCATTGCAAACTGTGCACTCGGTTTCACTTTCATAGCGTCCCTTTTTGATATAGTTCCACTCTTTGGAATACTCCGCCATAAACTTACATTGACGCTTGGGCATAATTTATTGTTCTAATGAGAAGATAATATAAAATTAAAGAATAAAGTTCAACACCTAAAACAGACACCTGTCACACTCACACGAACAGGCTTGTAGGGATCACACATAATAGTAACACATTACACGTAGCGTTAGTGGAATCAAAATTGTTCTGCACGCTTACATGTGTTGTTCTCTTAAACCCTTAAAAAACGGGTTTCATAATAAAGTCACCAGCTCACGTCAGCCAAGTTGTATCGCCCCTCCCCCCAACCGGTCAAGTTATTTAAAGTAATCCTGACAAAGCGGTGTTTCATAGAATATTCCCGCGCTAATCTCTTGGTATGGTAGACCTGTTTACTTTGGCGAACTATGTACGATTTTAAGGTGTATACATGTTTATACTGCAGGTTTATTATTTTACAATTAAGATAATGTTTTAAACAATTTTGTGATGATATTGTACGATTTGAAGAGTTTGAGGGTAAACAGGTCTGGTAGGGTTGGTTTTTATGGAGAAATGTACGAACCAGACTGCAACATACTCCGGTATCAAAATATGTCCGTATCTGTGCTTCAAAGAGGATTCCCACTCAGAGGCGTAGCGAGGGTGTTTGGCGCCCGGGACAAGATCCATTTTAAAGCGCCCCTTTTTCATTTTTTCAACTCTCAAGCCCATTATTTTCACCAATAAAATAATATCAAAGCACGTTTTGGCGCCCCTAACTAACAAATCGTGTTGTGATAGCACTGACCATCTGCAGGGCGTTCTCAGACCGCGCGTCGTTGCTCGTGGACTTTTAATGTCATCATATCATGTCATCATGGGCATATGATGAAAAATGTCATTGTTGAAGTTAAAATATCCTTATTAACGGTGATGGAGGATGTTATTTTGGACGTTGACACAACATCTTACCGTACCATGGTCGTTGTGTCTCAAAGCAGTGTATCATTTTAAGCGTTGGTGCAGCACGTCTTGTGAGCCATGTAATTATAGACGAGAATCCATCAATCCATCAATCCACCAAGCATTTTGTGCAACAAACACCACGTCATCTTGTGCATCAATCCATCAAGCCATCTTGTGCAACAAACACCTTGCCATCTTGTGCATCAATCCACCAAGTCATCTTGTGCAGCAAACATCAAGCCATCTTATGCAACAAACACCATGCCAACTTGTGCATAAATCCACCAAGTCATCTTGTGCAACAAACACCATGCCATTTTGTGCATCAATCCACCAAGCCATCTTATGCAACAAACACCATGCCAACTTGTGCATCAATCCACCAAGCCATCTTATGCAACAAACACCATGCCAACTTGTGCATCAATCCACCAAGTCATCTTGTGCAACAAACACCATGCCATTTTGTGCATCAATCCACCAAGCCATCTTATGCAACAAACACCATGCCATCTTGTGCATCAATCCAGAAAGTCATGTTGTGCAACAAACACCATGTCATCTTGTGCATCAATCCCCCAAGCCATCTTGTGCAACAAACACCATGTCATCTTTTGATCAATCCACCAAGCCATCTTGTGTAACAAACACCAAGTCATCTTGTGCATAAATCCACCAATTCATCTTGTGCAACAAACACCATGTCATCTTGTGCATCAATCCACCAAGTCATCTTGTGCAACAAACACCATGCCATCTTGTGCATCAATCCACCAAGCCATCTTATGCAACAAACACCATGCCAACTTGTGCATCAATCCACCAAGTCATCTTGTGCAACAAACACCATGCCATCTTGTGCATCAATCCACCAAGCCATCTTATGCAACAAACACCATGCCAACTTGTGCATCAATCCACCAAGTCATCTTGTGCAACAAACACCATGCCATCTTGTGCATCAATCCACCAAGCCATCTTATGCAACAAACACCATGCCAACTTGTGCATCAATCCACCAAGTCATCTTGTGCAACAAACACCATGCCATCTTGTGCATCAATCCACCAAGCCATCTTATGCAACAAACACCATGCCAACTTGTGCATCAATCCACCAAGTCATCTTGTGCAACAAACACCATGCCATCTTGTGCATCAATCCACCAAGCCATCTTATGCAACAAACACCATGCCAACTTGTGCATCAATCCACCAAGTCATCTTGTGCAACAAACACCATGCCATCTTGTGCATCAATCCACCAAGCCATCTTATGCAACAAACACCATGCCAACTTGTGCATCAATCCACCAAGTCATCTTGTGCAACAAACACCATGCCATCTTGTGCATCAATCCACCAAGCCATCTTATGCAACAAACACCATGCCAACTTGTGCATCAATCCACCAAGTCATCTTGTGCAACAAACACCATGCCATCTTGTGCATCAATCCACCAAGCCATCTTATGCAACAAACACCATGCCAACTTGTGCATCAATCCACCAAGTCATCTTGTGCAACAAACACCATGCCATCTTGTGCATCAATCCACCAAGCCATCTTATGCAACAAACACCATGCTATCTTGTGCATCAATGCACAAAGCCATCTTGTGCAACAAACACCATGCCATCTTGTGCATCAATCCACCAAGCCATCTTATGCAACAAACACCAAGCCATCTTGTGCATCTATCCAAAAAGTCATCTTGTGCAACAAACACCATGCCATCTTGTGCATCAATCCACCAAGTCATCTTGTGCAACAATAACGATGCCATCTTGTGCAACAAAAACCATACCATCTTGTGCAACAAACACAATGTCATCTTGTGCATCAATCCACCAAGCCATCTTATGCAACAAACACCATGCTATCTTGTGCATCAATCCACCAAGTCATCTTGTGCAACAAACACCACGTCATCTTGTGCATCAATCCACCAAGTAATCTTGTGCAACAAACACCATGTCATCTTTTGATCAATCCACCAAGCCATCTTGTGTAACAAACACCAAGTCATCTTGTGCATAAATCCACCAATTCATCTTGTGCAACAAACACCATGTCATCTTGTGCATCAATCCACCAAGTCATCTTGTGCAACAAACACCATGCCATTTTGTGCATCAATCCACCAAGCCATCTTATGCAACAAACACCATGCCAACTTGTGCATCAATCCACCAAGTCATCTTGTGCAACAAAAACCATGCCATTTTGTGCATCAAACCACCAAGCCATCTTATGCAACAAACACCATGCCATCTTGTGCATCAATCCACCAAGCCATCTTATGCAACAAATACCATGCCAACTTGTGCATCAATCCACCAAGTCATCTTGTGCAACAAACACCATGCCAACTTGTGCATCAATCCACCAAGTCATCTTGTGCAACAAAAACCATGCCATTTTGTGCATCAAACCACCAAGCCATCTTATGCAACAAACACCATGCCATCTTGTGCATCAATCCACCAAGCCATCTTATGCAACAAACACCATGCCAACTTGTGCATCAATCCCCCAAGCCATCTTGTGCAACAAACACCATGTCATCTTTTGATCAATCCACCAAGCCATCTTGTGTAACAAACACCAAGTCATCTTGTGCATAAATCCACCAATTCATCTTGTGCAACAAACACCATGTCATCTTGTGCATCAATCCACCAAGTCATCTTGTGCATTAATCCCCCATGCCATCTTGTGCAGCAAACACCATGCCATCTTGTGCATCAATCCAGCAAGTCATGTTGTGCAACAAACACCAAGTCATCTTGTGCAACAAACACCAAGTCATCTTGTGCATCAAACCACCATGCCATCTTGTGCAACAAACACCATGCCATCTTGTGCATCAACCCAGCAAGCCATGTTGTGCAACAAACACCATATCATCTTATGCATCAATCCAGCAAGTCATCTTGTGCAACAAAGACCATGACATCTTGTGCATCAATCCACCAAGTCATCTTGTGCAAAAAACAAGTCATGTTGTGCAACAAACACCACGTCATCTTGTGCATCAATCCACCAAGTAATCTTGTGCAACAAACACCATGTCATCTTTTGATCAATCCACCAAGCCATCTTGTGTAACAAACACCAAGTCATCTTGTGCATAAATCCACCAATTCATCTTGTGCAACAAACACCATGTCATCTTGTGCATCAATCCACCAAGTCATCTTGTGCATTAATCCCCCATGCCATCTTGTGCAGCAAACACCATGCCATCTTGTGCATCAATCCAGCAAGTCATGTTGTGCAACAAACACCAAGTCATCTTGTGCAACAAACACCAAGTCATCTTGTGCATCAAACCACCATGCCATCTTGTGCAACAAACACCATGCCATCTTGTGCATCAACCCAGCAAGCCATGTTGTGCAACAAACACCATATCATCTTATGCATCAATCCAGCAAGTCATCTTGTGCAACAAAGACCATGACATCTTGTGCATCAATCCACCAAGTCATCTTGTGCAAAAAACAAGTCATGTTGTGCATCAATGCACCAAGTCATCTTGTGCAAAAAACATGTCATGTTGTGCATCAATGCACCAAGTCATCTTGTGCATTAATCCACCAAGCCATCTCGTGCAACAAACACCAAGCCATCTTGTGCATCAATCCACCCCGAATAGTTTTTTTTTCTTCTCTTTTTTGATCTATGTCAATAAAATTAACAAAAACAAATACTATAGCAGTATAGCAGTAGTAATAGTAGTAGTAGTAGTAGTAGTAGTAGTAGTTGTAGTAGTAGTAGTAGTAGCAGTAGTAGTGGCAGGAGTAATAGAAGTAGTAGTAGTAGTAGTATCAGTAGTATCAGTAGTAGTAGCAGTAGTAGTAGTAGTAGTAGTATCAGTAGTAGCAGCAGTAGTAGTAGTAGTATTAATAGTAGTAGTAGCAGTAGTAGTAGTAGTAGCAGTAGTAGTAGTAGTAGCAGCAGTATTAGTAGTAGTAGCAGTAGTAGTAGCAGTAGTAGTAGCAATAGTAGTAGCAGTAGAAATAGTAGTAGTAGTAGTAGTAGCAGGGGTAGTAGTAGTAGTAGCGGTAGCAGTAGTAGTAGTAGCAGTAGTAGTAGTCGCAGTAGTAGTAGCAGCAGTAGTAGTAGTAGTAGTAGTAGTAGTAGTAGTAGTAGTAGTAGCAGTAGTAGTAGTAGTAGGGGTAGTAGTAGAAGTAGTAGTAGCAGTAGTAGTAGTAGCAGCAGCAGTAGTAGTAGTAGTAGCAGCAGTAGTAGTAGTAGTAGTAGCAGTAGTAGTAGTAGCAGTAGGAGTAGGAGTTGTAGTAGTAGTAGTAGTAGTAGTAGTAGAGGCCAACCAGATTTCGCTTTCGTCACCGAAATTCGCCAAATGATCATTTTCGGTCTAGTTTTATGTTGTTGTTTATTTACTTCTAAATCATAAAGTACATGTAATGGCATAATTACAATTGTTTAACGCTGACATTTGTACATGTCAGACATTCTTACAAATTTTTAACGTTGACATGCGTACATGTCATGTTATGACATTCTTACATTTGTTTAATCCTGACATGTGCACATGTCAAGACATTCTTACAAATTATGTATTTTCAAAATTTCATAAGACAGAAGTTAAACATGTCAAAGTGTTGAGTCCCGTAGCCTATTATATTCAAATAGAGACCATGATTGCCGCCCAGACGGAACTTGCAGCATTTCTCTCCCCTCGCTTTCTAGGAAGCCACCAAATCGTCTAGCCAACCCCCACCACTCCCCCCACCACTCCCCACCCCCCACCATTTACCCCGAGGACGCAAGTCACACCGAGTACCGTACGGAACCTTTGAAAGAGAGGCAGGGACACGCGCGTGGCGACAGTGCACCCGAGCCTCACTTTGATTCCGTCACACCTGCACCGTCGACTCACACGTTGTTGGTAGTCTGCCGTGACCGCTCGCGTCTGAAGCCGGTGACAAATAAGCAGATAACGCAGACGGTTCTTCTTCTTCTATATCTTAAGGGCCCACGATCAATTTATTGATCATTTTGGCTCCTATGCATGTAGATGGGATTTGCAATGTTTCTGTTTGGAAGGTTTCGAGACATTCAACGATCATCCCGTGCTACTGGCGTCGTCAAATTGTTGTCAAGTTCCTGGATTACATCTTCATGAGGAATCGTGTCTTAGGATTGTGCGGGTTCCATGGACAGAGTTTACATCGTCTGTGTTAAATTCGCTAAAGTTGTTGGATGGTGTCAAATTGAAAGAGAGTTACCACGGTGTCCCTCACAGTGAGTTGGTTTTTTTTTTTTTGATTCTGTTAAATATTCCAATTCAAATACTTTTTAGTGTTGTTGCTTTTAACAAATATCTGCTCGTAAACACTTTATAAACTTATCTGCTCGTAAACACTTTATAAACTTATCGAGACCAAATGTTGGATACTTGATTGGTTCCAATATATGCCGCAATATGCGTGATTGCACAGTTCTATCGCTATCACTATCGCTACAGTCTACAGTGATTCGGCAATTCTGGAATTGTTCACTAATTAAAAAAACAACAACCCAAAACACCTTTCGTTAGTGGACTTTAGGGATAAAAAATTTAATGAATCTGGAATTTTTTACTTATCTATAAAGCAACTTTAGCCAAAGAACCTTTAATTCAAGCTGTAACGAAGGAAAAATAATAAGGTTTCAAAACTATTTTTTTCTAATATTAAAAGTCGGAAATTGCAAAATTAAATTGTCTGCTGACAATAAAATAAAACGCTAGTTGGATCATGGAGTTGGATATGCGCAATAAGAACCATCGATTCCTTGTTATGATATGGACTTGGCGACAAGGTGACAAAACGACAAAGTGACAAAACGACAAGGTTTAGGTTAAGGTTAGTCTGATAACCGAATACCGTGTTTCTCCAATTATAAGGCATGTAAAATATCTAAACAAGTTGACTATACCTTTTTGTATGTAAGGCAACGTTTCACAATCTTTTTTGTGCCATGCCCCACCTAAGTCTTTCTAAAATTCTTATGCTCCACATGTATTTTAATACATAATTTAAAATGTTCAAAAATAGGGTTGTTCCGTGAAGAAACTTTAATAATAGGTTTTAGGAAGAAATCAATATGAAATTGTTGAGAAATCATAGCAAGTAAATGTTCAAAACATATATGGAGAACTGACATTCATTTACGAAATAATTTTAATGATATATATTTATGTATTATTTTAATTATTGGTAATTATTTATTGTTTAACGTTAGTGAGATGTTTGTGCTTGATGCTTGCTGATAAGATATTTTATGTTAGGTTTCAATTTAGTTAGCTTCAGTCTCAAGTCTCCCCGTTGTGTCATACCCAGCCCATTTGTTTTGTTTGTTTGTTTGTTGTTGTTTTTTGCAGCAAATCATTTATGGCACTAAATCCACATTCAGCTAAATATGAAGATGGAAACGATAATAATAGTTTTCTTGCATAATTTGGTTGAATTTGGATCTTTGATTTCTGTTACCCCACAAAGCCATCTGCTCCTTTTATAATTAATAAAGTTTTAACTGACTCATCATTGTGCATGTCCGGCAGTTCTTCTTGATACTGCATATATGAAGTATCAGAGAAATCCACTAACATTGGCTGCATCATCCAAGTTGGAAAATCAATTTGTTTCAAATCAGAAAATCTTTCTTATCAGCCGATATAATTTTAATAGCATTGATGCACTTTAGAACTGAATTTAGTACTTCATTTAGAGAAGACGAAATGATTTTAGCTACCAAGTTTTCCCTATGAATAACACAATGTACAAGTAGCATTTTTGGATTCTCATCTTTCATCAATTTTAAGCTGACATTTATTTGTCAACTTAGACTATTGACTACTTTTGAAACCAACAGATTTTTACAACACTTTTAACTAACGCTTATTTTAAATTGAGCCTTTAACGATTCTCCGTTTAAAATACAAGTTAAATCATACTAGCGGGTTGGTTTTCAAAATCTAGATAACTCATTTTCGAATTGCCCCCCCCCCTCTCCCCTTAAACAATCACATTGCCCCCCTATGGCATTAAAGACAGTGGAGGCGTTGAAAACTTGTCGTTTTGTTACATTGTCGTTTTGTCACTTTGTCTTTTTGTCACCTTGTCGTTTTGTCACCTTGTCGTTTTGTCATCTTGTCGTTTCGTCACCTTGTCGTTTTGTCATCTTGTCGTTTTGTCCTTTGTCGTTTTGTCACTTGTCGTTTTGTCATTTGTCGTTTTGTCATGGAACCGGACTTGGCTTTAATAAGAATTGAAACATGTCCTCTTTCTTATTTTTTTTTACAGCACAACAAAAGTCCGTCTCGGTGACACTCTTCGGTGTTGTCATTAACATTATGGGATTTGACAGTGCCAAGTTTGTGACAAGCGTGACAGACGACAAGAAGTGTCTCCTGTGTCACGGTGTCCTGGACAACCCGGTCCGGTCCGCCTGCGGTCACGTGTTCTGCTCGGGCTGTATACTTCCCTGGGTTGTCAAACACGGCCAGCGTCCACAAAAGTGCCGGCCCCTCGGCCCGACCGACCTTGAAAACGTCCTGCCCCTCCGCGAGGTCATTCTCAACCTCAAGGTCAAGTGCGAGTTTTTCGACCGCGGCTGGACCCACGCGGTCCGGCTGACGGATCTGATCCGGCACACCCAAAGGTGTGAGTTCAAACCCGTCGCCTGCGTCAACCCCGGATGTGGTCAATTGGTTCCCAAGAAGGACATTTACCTGCACGAGACGGTCACGTGCCCATGCCGACCCATCGGGGAGTGTGACAAAGGGTGCGGCCTCGTGTTACACCTCCACACCCTCGCCGACCACGACTGCTACCAGGCGCTCAAGGTCCTGGTCAGGACCCAGGAGGAGCAGCTGAAGGAGCTCAAAGAAAAGCTCGCGCTGGTCAGCACCAAGTTTTCCAAGAAGGAGAAAAGTCTTCTCGAGCAGGTTTCTGCCCTCAACCGACAACTCGGGGAACAGACTGAACAGTTCAATGGAACAATTAAAGACGTCAAGAACAAACAGCTCGCGGAGGCTGATCACGAGGTGAGTTGAAAGACGTTTGTGGATGAATGATTTTGTCTTTAAATTATTAATTGATGAGTTGAGTGATCTTTTCTTTAAACAACTAATGGATAGGTGTAATGATCTTGTCTTTGAATAGCTAATGGATAGGTTGAATGATCTTGTCTTTAAATAACTAATGGATAGGTTGAATGATCTTGTCTTTAAATAACTAATGGATAGGTTGAATGATCTTGTCTTTAAATAACTAATGGATAGGTTGAATGATCTTGTCTTTAAATAACTAATGGATAGGTT
>CAXITT010000098.1:463059-484739 GCA_964033795.1 Lymnaea stagnalis | reverse complement strand
AAAAAAAAAAAAAAAAAAAAAAAAAGTTTGCTTTGGAACGTTCATGCGTTTCCAGAACATGGAGCCACGTCGCCTTTGAAAGAGTCATTGAACTATGTTAGCACACTGATCCATTGATCATTCATTAACGCTCCCACTAATTCATGCAGCAGTTTAACGAAACATGCCACAGTGCCCATAGCAAACGGCACGCGCCAGATCGTGAAAGGAGATAAATACGCAATCTGTTGGAGACTTCGAGAAATTCGATTTCAACTCGGGGGTAAAATGGTTGACTTTGAAAACGTCCTTAATTTGTAACGGGTAAACGCTAGTATTAAATAAATGGCGTACACCTGTTCACATTAGTTAACACTTTTCTGTAAGGCGATTGTATACTGGACGCGCTAGAAAGAAAACAACTTCACAGTTCACATAGGGGATTGGGGGGGGGGGGCTTGTGTGGGGGGGAGGGGTGTGTGGGGGGTGACCACTGGGAACCAAGGGAGCCAATCAGTTATAGTTGAAAATTCAACTGAACAAATGTCTGTGAGGGGTCATTACTATTTCTTTTTAAATCACAAAATATTTCCTTGATGTTGTCCCGAGCATCAATTTTGACGTTGTACCCTCCCCCCCCCTCACTCCAGTTGTCCCGCCTGCCTTTTGTTATCACATTAAATTAGTCACACCGGACAGGTCTGGCGGCGCACGTTATCGGGCTGGGGGTGAGGAGAGGGGCCAAAGTGGTGGGGGTATAGGGTATGGGTGGGATTGGCGGTGGCGAGGGCCGGCTAAAACAATTTCTAATCCCTGATTTCGTCCCCCGTGTTGTGATAAGATCCAGATTAATGACCAGATAGGCGGCAATGGTCGGAAATTGTCGGCAAACAGCGGGTAGGCTATCGCCGGTCAGATAATAAAGCAATTGCATTGATTGATTTCAGGCGGATGCAGAGGGGGGGGGGAGAGAAAAAATATTGCCTTACTGAGTGTAAGGCGGACCTTTGTACGTTGTTAAAGTCATTTATATACACCATTTATATACACGTGTCCGACAAGATGAGTGGACGGAGTCAGATCAGGGCGCTGAACTGGGAGCGAGGGGTGTGATGGAAGAACATGGGTTGGGCTTGGGTGGAGAGTGTGATGGAAGAGCATGGGTTATGGTTGGAGGGGTTGGCGTGAAGGAAGAACATGGGTTGGGCTTGGGGGGTGTGAAGGAGGAACATTGGTTTGAGATTGGGGGATTGTGATGGACGAAGTAATTATTACAATAATTGTGTACATATTTGTGTATCTATGTGGAACAATATGCCAACACATTTAATGTATAACAGCATCACAACACATATATTGCACCACAACATCATAACATATATCTCAACAATTTCAGTGCACCACAATACCCCAACAAATTTATTGTGCCACAATATCCCAACAAATTTATTGTACCACAATATCCCAAGATGTTCATTGTACCACAATATCCCGACAAATTCATTGTACCAAAATATCCCAACAAATTCATTGTACCACAAAATCCCAAGACATTCATTGTACCACAAAATCCCAAGAAATTCATTGTACCACAATATCCCAAGAAATTCATTGTACCACAATATCCCAACAAATTTATTGTACCACAATATCCCAACACATACAATGAATCCCATTATTTCAATACATTATATAATATCACAATACATTATACCACAATATCCCAAAACATACATATCACATGGATTAACTTGATATGTCAGATAAATTACGAGGAGTGGGTGAGTAAGAAACACAACCAGCAATATCCTCTTGTTTGGAGGAGTTGACCTTTAGAAGTTCGGAGGTCACAACGTCACACTGATTAAAAATGCGCATGACGTCACCTTGTCGCATTGCTGCCCACAGATACTACTTAACAGCTAAGTGCTATTTCTTGTTTTTATTTTTATACCGTTTTTTCTGTTGTTTTGTCCGCAGACGAAGGCTTTCTGCAGACAAAACGTTCGCTGTATTGTTCAATTTATTTTTTCAGGTTTAACACTACTCTGTTTCACTCATTTTATTTTGTACTAACCTGATTGCAGTCTCTCCCCTTATTACCCCTGATATGTTGTCACGGAAATAAATTAAGTTTAGCATCATAATCTGTAGAGATGTTGTCAGGGAAATAAATTAATTTAAGCATCATAATCTGTTGAGATGTTGTCACAGATACAATTAAGTTTAGCATCATTATCCGTTGAGATGTTGTCACAGATACAATTAAGTTTAGCATCATAATGTGTTGAGATTTTGTCAAAGGAACAATTAAGTTTAGCATCATTATCTGTTGAGATTTTGTCACAGATACAATTAAGTTTAGCATCATAATCTGTTGAGACTTGTCACAGATACAATTAAGTTTAGCATCATAATCTGTTGAGTCTTGTCACAGATACACTTAAGTTTAGCATCATAATGTGTTGAGATATTGCCACAGAAATAATTAAGTTTAGCATCATAATCTGTTGAGACTTGTCACAGATACAATTAAGTTTAGCATCATAATCTGTTGAGACTTGTCACAGATACAATTGAGTTTAGCATCATAATGTGTTGAGATATTGTCACAGATACAATTAAGTTTAGCATCATAATCTGTTGACACTTGTCACATATACAATTAAGTTTAGCATCATAATCTGTTGAGATATTGTCACAGATACAATTAAGTTTAGCATCATAATCTGTTGAGAATTTGTCACAGATACAATTAAGTTTAGCATTATGATCTGTTGAGACTTGTCACAGATACAATTAATGATAGCGTCATAAAGTGTTGAGATATTGTCACAGAAACAATTAAGTTTAGCATCATGATCTGTTGAGACTTGTCACAGATACAATTAATGATAGCGTCATAATGTGTTGAGATATTGTCACAGAAACAATTAAGTTTAGCATCATTATCTGTTGAGACTTGTCACAGATACAATTAATGATAGCGTCATAATTTGTTGACATATTGTCACAGAAACAATTAAGTTTAGCATCATGATCTGTTGAGACTCGTCACAGATACAATTAAGTTTAGCATCATAATCTTTTGAGATATTGTCAAAGAAACAATTACGTTTAGCATCATAATCTGTTGAGACCTGTCGCAGATACACTTAAGTTTAGCATCATAATGTGTTGAGATATTGTCACAGATAGAATTAAGTTTAGCATCATAATCTGTTGAGACTTGTCACAGATACAATTAAGTTTAGCATCATAATGAGATTTTGCCACAGATACAATTAAGTTTAGCATCATAATCTGTTGAGTCTTGTCACAGATACACTTAAGTTTAGCATCATAATGTGTTGAGATATTGTCATAGAAACAATAAAGTTTAGCATCATGATCTGTTGAGACTTGTCACAGATACAATTAATGATAGCGTCTTAATGTGTTGAGATAGTGTCAAACAAACAATTAAGTTTAGCATCATTATCTGTTGAGATTTTGTCACAGATACAATTAATGATAGCGTAATAATTTTTGAGATATTGTCACAGAATCAATTAAGTTTAGCATCATTATCTGTTGAGATTTTGTCACAGATACAATTAATGATAGCGTCATAATGTGTTGAGATATTGTCACAGATACAATTAAGTTTAGCATCATTATCTGTTGAGATTTGTCACAGATACAATTAATGATAGCGTCATAATGTGTTGAGATATTGTCACAGAAACAATTAAGTTTAGCATCATGATCTGTTGAGACTTGTCACAGATACAATTAATGATAGCGTCATAATGTGTTGAGATATTGTCACAGAAACAATTAAGTTTAGCATCATTATCTGTTGAGACTTGTCACAGATACAATTAATGATAGCGTAATAATTTGTTGAGATATTGTCACAGAAACATTTAAGTTCAGCATCATGATCTGTTGAGACTTGTCACAGATACAATTAATGATAGAATCATAATGTGTTGAGATATTGTCACAGAAACAATTAAGTTTAGCATCATGATCTGTTGAGACTTGTCACAGATACAATTAATGATAGCGTCATAATGTGTTGAGATAGTGTCAAACGAACAATTACGTTTAGCATCATGATCTGTTGAGACTTGTCACAGATACAATTAATGATAGCGTCATAATGTGTTGAGATATTGTCACAGAAACAATTAAGTTTAGCATCATGATCTGTTGAGACTTGTCACAGATACAATTAATGATAGCGTCATAATGTGTTGAGATATTGTCACAGAAACAATTAAGTTTAGCATCATGATCTGTTGAGACTTGTCACAGATACAATTAATGATAGCGTCATAATGTGTTGAGATATTGTCACAGAAACAATTAAGTTTAGCATCATGATCTGTTGAGACTTGTCACAGATACAATTAATGATAGCGTCATAATGTGTTGAGATATTGTCACAGAAACAATTAAGTTTAGCATCATGATCTGTTGAGACTTGTCACAGATACAATTAATGATAGCGTCATAATGTGTTGAGATATTGTCACAGAAACAATTAAGTTTAGCATCATGATCTGTTGAGACTTGTCACAGATACAATTAATGATAGCGTCATAATGTGTTGAGATATTGTCACAGAAACAATTAAGTTTAGCATCATGATCTGTTGAGACTTGTCACAGATACAATTAATGATAGCGTCATAATGTGTTGAGATATTGTCACAGAAACAATTAAGTTTAGCATCATGATCTGTTGAGACTTGTCACAGATACAATTAATGATAGCGTCATAATGTGTTGAGATATTGTCACAGAAACAATTAAGTTTAGCATCATGATCTGTTGAGACTTGTCACAGATACAATTAATGATAGCGTCATAATGTGTTGAGATATTGTCACAGAAACAATTAAGTTTAGCATCATGATCTGTTGAGACTTGTCACAGATACAATTAATGATAGCGTCATAATGTGTTGAGATATTGTCACAGAAACAATTAAGTTTAGCATCATGATCTGTTGAGACTTGTCACAGATACAATTAATGATAGCGTCATAATGTGTTGAGATATTGTCACAGAAACAATTAAGTTTAGCATCATGATCTGTTGAGACTTGTCACAGATACAATTAATGATAGCGTCATAATGTGTTGAGATATTGTCACAGAAACAATTAAGTTTAGCATCATGATCTGTTGAGACTTGTCACAGATACAATTAATGATAGCGTCATAATGTGTTGAGATATTGTCACAGAAACAATTAAGTTTAGCATCATGATCTGTTGAGACTTGTCACAGATACAATTAATGATAGCGTCATAATGTGTTGAGATATTGTCACAGAAACAATTAAGTTTAGCATCATGATCTGTTGAGACTTGTCACAGATACAATTAATGATAGCGTCATAATGTGTTGAGATATTGTCACAGAAACAATTAAGTTTAGCATCATGATCTGTTGAGACTTGTCACAGATACAATTAATGATAGCGTCATAATGTGTTGAGATATTGTCACAGAAACAATTAAGTTTAGCATCATGATCTGTTGAGACTTGTCACAGATACAATTAATGATAGCGTCATAATGTGTTGAGATATTGTCACAGAAACAATTAAGTTTAGCATCATGATCTGTTGAGACTTGTCACAGATACAATTAATGATAGCGTCATAATGTGTTGAGATATTGTCACAGAAACAATTAAGTTTAGCATCATGATCTGTTGAGACTTGTCACAGATACAATTAATGATAGCGTCATAATGTGTTGAGATATTGTCACAGAAACAATTAAGTTTAGCATCATGATCTGTTGAGACTTGTCACAGATACAATTAATGATAGCGTCATAATGTGTTGAGATATTGTCACAGAAACAATTAAGTTTAGCATCATGATCTGTTGAGACTTGTCACAGATACAATTAATGATAGCGTCATAATGTGTTGAGATATTGTCACAGAAACAATTAAGTTTAGCATCATGATCTGTTGAGACTTGTCACAGATACAATTAATGATAGCGTCATAATGTGTTGAGATATTGTCACAGAAACAATTAAGTTTAGCATCATGATCTGTTGAGACTTGTCACAGATACAATTAATGATAGCGTCATAATGTGTTGAGATATTGTCACAGAAACAATTAAGTTTAGCATCATGATCTGTTGAGACTTGTCACAGATACAATTAATGATAGCGTCATAATGTGTTGAGATATTGTCACAGAAACAATTAAGTTTAGCATCATGATCTGTTGAGACTTGTCACAGATACAATTAATGATAGCGTCATAATGTGTTGAGATATTGTCACAGAAACAATTAAGTTTAGCATCATGATCTGTTGAGACTTGTCACAGATACAATTAATGATAGCGTCATAATGTGTTGAGATATTGTCACAGAAACAATTAAGTTTAGCATCATGATCTGTTGAGACTTGTCACAGATACAATTAATGATAGCGTCATAATGTGTTGAGATATTGTCACAGAAACAATTAAGTTTAGCATTATTATCTGTTGAGACTTGTCACAGATACAATTAATGATAGCGTAATAATTTTTTTAGATATTGTCACAGAAACAATTAAGTTTAGCATCATGATCTGTTGAGACTTGTCACAGATACAATTAATGATAGCGTCATAAAGTGTTGAGATATTGTCACAGAAACAAATAAGTTTAGCATCATGATCTGTTGAGACTTGTCACAGATACAATTAATGATAGCGTCATAATGTGTTGAGATATTGTCACAGAAACAATTAAGTTTAGCATCATTATCTGTTGAGACTTGTCACAGATACAATTAATGATAGCGTCATAATGTGTTGAGATAGTGTCAAACGAACAATTAAGTTTAGCATCATGATCTGTTGAGACTTGTCACAGATACAATTAATGATAGCGTCATAATGTGTTGAGATATTGTCACAGAAACAATTAAGTTTAGCATCATTATCTGTTGAGACTTGTCACAGATACAATTAATGATAGCATCATAATGTGTTGAGATATTGTCACAGATACAATTAAGTTTAGCATTATTATCTGTTGAGACTTGTCACAGATACAATTAATGATAGCGTCATAATGTGTTGAGATATTGTCACAGAAACAATTAAGTTTAGCATCATGATCTGTTGAGACTTGTCACGGATACAATTACATTTAGCTTTATAATCTGTTGAGATTTTGTCACAGATACAATTAATGATAGCGTCATAATGTGTTGAGATATTGTCACAGAAACAATTAAGTTTAGCATTATGATCTGTTGAGACTTGTCACAGATATAATTAATGATAGCGTCATAATGTGTTGAGATAGTGTCAAACGAACAATTAAGTTTAGCATCATTATCTGTTGAGATTTTGTCACAGATACAATTAAGTTTAGCATCATAAACTGTTGCGAATTTTTTTAAAGATACAATTAAGTTTAGCATCATGATCTGTTGAGACTTGTCACAGATACAATTAATGATAGCGTCATAAAGTGTTGAGATATTGTCACAGAAACAATTAAGTTTAGCATCATGATCTGTTGAGACTTGTCACAGATACAATTAATGATAGCGTCATAATGTGTTGAGATATTGTCACGGATACAATTAAGTTTTGCATCATTATCTGTTGAGACTTGTCACAGATACAATTAATGATAGCGTCATAATGTGTTGAGATATTGTCACAGAAACAATAAAGTTTAGCATCATGATCTGTTGAGACTTGTCACAGATACAATTAAATTTAGCAATTGACTTGGGACAGGCCAAAACCAAGTGCGACAAACGCCACTGGCTCTTTCGCAGAGCCAACTGGCAAAATTTCCAAAGTCAGTGCGTATCTGTTGAGACTTGTCACAGATACAATTAAATTTAGCAATTGACTTGGGACAGGCCAAAACCAAGTGCGACAAACGCCACTGGCTCTTTCGCAGAGCCAACTGGCAAAATTTCCAAAGTCAGTGCGAGACCAGGCTCGGACTAATTGCAGTCGATGTGGCCGACTCAGACTTAGATGTTGCTTTCGAGAAGTTTAATGACGTCCTCCTTGCGGTCGCCAAAGTGACGATCCCGAGAACGACCGGGAAGCGACCGTACAAGCCTTTTTGGAACAAAGAGCTTGCAAAACTCGTGGAACGAAGAGCAAAGGCCCGGAAAGCAGCCGCGAGGAAGAAAACACCGGCTGCTCGTGCTGGTTACAATCACCTTACGGCTAAAGTCCGGGCAGCTGTTCTAAAGGCGAAAAAGTCGAAGTGGGTTAGCACGTGTGAAAAACTCAATCTTCTAGACGGTGGGAAGGTGTGGAATCTGCTCGGAAGTCTCTCTGGTGCGGGTAAGGCCAAAAACCCGCAACCATTACTATCGGACAAAGGTGTCGTGGCGAGCGACAAGGAAAGAGCCAATGTGCTAAATGTTCACTTTGCCGCAGTGAACAATGAGTCCAAAGTGTCGAAAGAGACCCCAGAGCATAAAGAAATTCGCCGTCAGAAGAAAAGGGGAGCTCGTATCCAGCGCACTGGACCCCACCCTGAGATATTCACAGTTCCCTTCACAATGGAAGAATTGCAAAACGCGCTCAAAAAGTGCTCGCCGGCGAAAGCACCAGGCCCAGACAAAGTTCACAATGAAATGTTAACCCACCTGGGTAAACTGGGGAGAGAACTTCTGCTGGCTCTCATTAACCGAACTTGGACTACAGGTATTTTACCGAAAGTGTGGAAGCAGGCCATAGTGGTTCCCGTACCAAAGGAAGGAAAACCAGGCCATTTGCCAAGTAGCTACAGGCCAATATCGCTAACGTCTTGTGTGGGTAAAGTGGCCGAGCGAATGGTAAATGGACGACTCTACTGGTTTTTGGAGAGTAACAAGCAACTACCACCAACGCAGGGTGGCTTCCGTAAGGGTAGGCAGCCCATGGACCAGGTGGTCCGTCTTGTTCAGTCTATGACCAATGAACTCCAGAAGAAAAATCATTCGTTGGCAATTTTCTTTGATCTCAAGCAAGCATATGACCGCGTGTGGCGCGTTGGCCTCATGCACAAATTCCAGAAGTTGGGTGTCACTGGAAACATGTCCGGGTGGGTGACGGACTTTCTCAAGAACATGTCTATTGTCACACGGGTTGGCAATAGTCTATCGAAGCGGCTTGCTCTAGAGGACGGACTCCCCCAGGGGTCTGCCCTCAGCTGCACCTTGTTCTTAGCCTATGTCTATGACTTGCAAGAGGGATTAGTGTCCGATAATGCCATGTTCGCTGATGATTTAGTAATCTGGACTTCTGGGCCAAACATCAACCATTTGCAGAACCGGCTGCAAAACGATCTCCATAGCATCGAGGGCTATGCGAGACGGTGGAAAATGGTTGTGAACACTGAGAAGACGGTCTACTCTAAGTTCACTAACGGAAGAAAGGTGCTTGAGGCCGATATTAAACTCTCCATAAATGGGAAAGATTTGGTATGGGACAGGACTCCAGTTTACCTGGGGATTAAGTTGGACCAGAAACTCCGACTCCATCACCACGTACACGAACTATGCGCCAAGGCTTCACAAAAACTGGGCTTGGTGAAAAAGCTGGCTTGCACCAGATGGGGTGCAGATGCAAGTCTGTTGAGGTCGCTCTACCTTAGCAGTGTGAGAGGAACAATGGACTACAGTTTGCCCGTCCTAGCCTTCGCAAGCCATACGGCTTTAGAGGAACTGGACCGCATCCAAAACCGTGCTCTTAGGTTTGTATGCGGGGCGATACGGACCACACCCACGGCGGCGGTAGAGATCATTTCCAATGTCGAGCCGCTCGAGGTCCGGCGGGAGAAGGCGGTCCTTGCGACGGTAGAGCGTTACCGCCGCATGGACAGAAAGGATCCCTGTTTCAAATTGCAAGACGAATGGGAGAAAAAGTCCAGATTGAAGCGACCATCCTTCATGGACATGGTGCACAGTCTTGAAGAAGACGTTTTTCTGCCCAGAAACAGGGAAAAAGTGAAAGTGATCCCCGCGCGGGGGCCACACAAAAGTCTTCCCCTACCAGACATTCGACTGGAAATGGTTGATGCCAAAGCCAGCGAAGGCAGGCCTCAATTAGACCCATCAGAGGCTGTACGACGCACGATTGAAGCCTACCCGAATAGCTTGGTTAAAGTCTTTACAGACGGCTCATGTTTCATGGAGGAGAAACGTAGCGGCTACGGTGTCCTTATCCAGTATCCCGCAGAGATAGCTCCACCCGAGGAGCTATCAGGCCCATGCGGTAGGAATGCAACGAGCCTCGATGCGGAAATTGAGGCGATACTGGTAGCTCTTAAGAGGTTGAACCAACGGCTAGCTAAACGAAAGTCCTTCCCGGACGTTGTGGTCTTCACCGACTCTCGTTCTGCTCTCGAACTCATGGGGGAGAGATCGGTGGGCTCAACAAAGATCACTGTCATTCTGGAGACAGTAGGCTCCATCCATGCACATGGCCCTAAGGTAATCTTCCAGCTAATCACTTCGCGCTTAGAGGCGTCGCTTCCTGACAGGGCAGATTTCTTAGCCCAAGAAGGCGCAGCCCTACCTCAACCAGACAAACCCATGACCCAGATCGGAGTCACTGCCTGGTTGAAAGACCATTTCAGGAGAAAATGGCTTGGAAAGTGGGACACGGCCACTACTGGACGACAGTTTTACCAGGAATTTCAGCGTCCGAGCAAAAGCGACCCATGGTGGGAGCTTAGTCGTAAAGAACAAAGCCTTATCACACTACGCGCAGTTATCTCTACCGACTCGATAACAGAAGGGAACTTTTGTGCCGTTTTTGCGGACTTGAAGAGGAGACAATAGCCCACTTGGTTGTCACGTGTCCGGACATTGGGACGGGGGCCGACGGTAGGAATCCGGAGGCCTGCCTTAATGATCTCCTCTACGGAGGCGCCCAGCAGATGAGGCGCGCCGTTAAAATCATGTCCAGGGCTCTAAGAGATTGAATCTCAGCCCTTTTGAGTATTTACCTTTAGTGTTGAGATATTGTCACAGAAACAATTAAGTTTAGCATCATGATCTGTTGAGACTTGTCACAGATACAATTAATGATAGCGTCATAATGTGTTGAGATATTGTCACAGAAACAATTAAGTTTAGCATCATGATCTGTTGAGACTTGTCACAGATACAATTAATGATAGCGTCATAATGTGTTGAGATATTGTCACAGAAACAATTAAGTTTAGCATCATGATCTGTTGAGACTTGTCACAGATACAATTAATGATAGCGTCATAATGTGTTGAGATATTGTCACAGAAACAATTAAGTTTAGCATCATGATCTGTTGAGACTTGTCACAGATACAATTAATGATAGCGTCATAATGTGTTGAGATATTGTCACAGAAACAATTAAGTTTAGCATCATGATCTGTTGAGACTTGTCACAGATACAATTAATGATAGCGTCATAATGTGTTGAGATATTGTCACAGAAACAATTAAGTTTAGCATCATGATCTGTTGAGACTTGTCACAGATACAATTAATGATAGCGTCATAATGTGTTGAGATATTGTCACAGAAACAATTAAGTTTAGCATCATGATCTGTTGAGACTTGTCACAGATACAATTAATGATAGCGTCATAATGTGTTGAGATATTGTCACAGAAACAATTAAGTTTAGCATCATGATCTGTTGAGACTTGTCACAGATACAATTAATGATAGCGTCATAATGTGTTGAGATATTGTCACAGAAACAATTAAGTTTAGCATCATGATCTGTTGAGACTTGTCACAGATACAATTAATGATAGCGTCATAATGTGTTGAGATATTGTCACAGAAACAATTAAGTTTAGCATTATTATCTGTTGAGACTTGTCACAGATACAATTAATGATAGCGTCATAATGTGTTGAGATATTGTCACAGATACAATTAAGTTTAGCATCATTATCTGTTGAGACTTGTCACAGATACAATTAATGATAGCGTCATAATGTGTTGAGATATTGTCACAGAAACAATTAAGTTTAGCATCATGATCTGTTGAGACTTGTCACGGATACAATTAAATTTAGCATTATAATCTGTTGAGATTTTGTCACAGATACAATTAAGTTTAGCATCATTATCTGTTGAGACTTGTCCCAGATACAATTAATGATAGCGTCATAATGTGTTGAGATATTGTCACAGAAACAATTAAGTTTAGCATCATGATCTGTTGAGACTTGTCACAGATACAATTAATGATAGCGTCATAATGTGTTGAGATATTGTCACAGAAACAATTAAGTTTAGCATTATTATCTGTTGAGACTTGTCACAGATACAATTAATGATAGCGTCATAATGTGTTGAGATATTGTCACAGAAACAATTAAGTTTAGCATCATGATCTGTTGAGACTTGTCACAGATACAATTAATGATAGCGTCATAATGTGTTGAGATATTGTCAAACGAACAATTAAGTTTAGCATCATTATCTGTTGAGACTTGCACAGATACAATTAATGAAAGCGTCATAAAGTGTTAAGATATTGTCACAGAAACAATTAAGTTTAGCATCATGATCTGTTGAGATTTGTCACAGATACAATTAATGATAGCGTCATAATGTGTTGAGATATTGTCACAGAAACAATAAAGTTTAGCATCATGATCTGTTGAGACTTGTCACAGATACAATTAATGATAGCGTCATAATGTGTTGAGATAGTGTCAAACGAACAATTAAGTTTAGCATCATTATCTGTTGAGACTTGTCACAGATACAATTAATGATAGCGTCATAATGTGTTGAGATATTGTCACAGAAACAATTAAGTTTAGCATCATGATCTGTTGAGACTTGTCTCAGATACAATTAATGATAGCGTAATAATTTGTTGAGATATTGTCACAGATACAATTAAGTTTAGCATCATGATCTGTTGAGACTTGTCACAGATACAATTAATGATAGCGTCATAATGTGTTGAGATATTGTCACAGAAACAATTAAGTTTAGCATCATTATCTGTTTGAGATTTTGTCACAGATACAATTAATGATAGCGTCATAATGTGTTGAGATATTGTCACAGAACCAATTAAGTTTAGCATCATTATCTGTTGAGACTTGTCACAGATACAATTAATGATAGCGTCATAAAGTGTGTAGATATTGTCACAGAAACAATTAAGTTTAGCATCATGATCTGTTGAGACTTGTCACAGATACAATTAATGATAGCGTCATAATGTGTTGAGATAGTGTCAAACGAACAATTAAGTTTAGCATCATGATCTGTTGAGACTTGTCACAGATACAATTAATGATAGCGTCATAATGTGTTGAGATATTGTCACAGAAACAATTAAGTTTAGCATCATGATCTGTTGAGACTTGTCACAGATACAATTAATGATAGCGTAATAATTTGTTGAGATATTGTCACAGAATCAATTAAGTTTAGCATCATGATCTGTTGAGACTTGTCACAGATACAATTAATGATGGCGTCATAATGTGTTGAGATATTGTCACAGAAACAATTAAGTTTAGCATCATGATCTGTTGAGACGTGTCACAGATACAATTAATGATAGCGTCATAATGTGTTGAGATATTGTCACAGAAACAATTAAGTTTAGCATCATGATCTGTTGAGACTTGTCACAGATACAATTAATGATAGCGTCATAATGTGTTGAGATAGTGTCAAACGAACAATTAAATTTAGCATCATGATCTGTTGAGACTTGTCACAGATACAATTAATGATAGCGTCATAATGTGTTGAGATATTGTCACAGAAACAATAAAGTTTAGCATCATTATCTGTTGAGACTTGCACATATACAATTAATGATAGCGTCATAAAATGTTGAGATAGTGTCACAAAAACAATTAAGTTTAGCATCATGATCTGTTGAGACTTGTCACAGATACAATTAATGATAGCGTCATAATGTGTTGAGATATTGTCACAGAAACAATAAAGTTTAGCATCATGATCTGTTGAGACTTGCCACAGATACAATTAATGATAGCGTCATAATGTGTTGAGATAGTGTCAAACGAACAATTAAGTTTAGCATCATTATCTGTTGAGACTTGTCACAGATACAATTAATGATAGCATCATAATGTGTTGAGATATTGACACAGAAACAATTAAGTTTAGCATCATGATCTGTTGAGACTTGTCCCAGATACAATTAATGATAGCGTCATAATGTGTTGAGATATTGTCACAGAAACAATTAAGTTTCGCATCATTATCTGTTGAGACTTGTCCCAGATACAATTAATGATAGCGTCATAATGTGTTGAGATATTGTCACAGAAACAATTAAGTTTAGCATCATGATCGTTTGAGACTTGTCACAGATACAATTAATGATAGCGTCATAATGTGTTGAGATATTGTCACAGAAACAATTAAGTTTAGCATCATGATCTGTTGAGACTTGTCACAGATACAATTAATGATAGCGTTATAATGTGTTGAGATAGTATCAAGCGAACAATTAAGTTTAGCATCATGATCTGTTGAGACTTGTCACAGATACAATTAATGATAGCGTCATAATGTGTTGAGATATTGTCACAGAAACAATTAAGTTTAGCATCATGATCTGTTGAGACTTGTCACGGATACAATTAAATTTAGCATCATCATCTGTTGAGAATTTGTTACAGATACAATTAAGTTAAGCATCATGATCTGTTGAGACTTGTCACAGATACAATTAATGATGGCGTCATAATGTGTTGAGATATTGTCACAGAAAAAATTAAGTTTAGCATCATGATCTTTTGATACTTGTCACAGATACAATTAATGATAGCGTCATAATGTGTTGAGATATTGTCACAGAAACAATTAAGTTTAGCATCATGCTCAGTTGAGACTTGTCACAGATACAATTAATGATAGCGTCATAATTTGTTGAGATATTGTCACAGAATCAGTTAAGTTTAGCATCATGATCTGTTGAGACTTGTCACAGATACAATTAATGATAGCGTCATAATGTGTTGAGATATTGTCACAGAACCAATTAAGTTTAGCATCATTATCTGTTGAGACTTGTCCCAGATACAATTAATGATAGCGTCATAAAGTGTTGAGATATTGTCACAGAAACAATTAAGTTTAGCATCATGATCTGTTGAGACTTGTCACAGATACAATTAATGATGGCGTCATAATGTGTTGAGATATTGTCACAGAAAAAATTAAGTTTAGCATCATGCTCAGTTGAGACTTGTCACAGATACAATTAATGATAGCGTCATTATGTGTTGAGATAGTGTCAAACGAACAATTAAGTTTAGCATCATGATCTGTTGAGACTTGTCACAGATACAATTAATGATAGCGTCATAATATGTTGAGATAGTGTCAAACGAACAATTAAGTTTAGCATCATTATCTGTTGGTATTTTGTCACAGATACAATTAATGATAGCGTAATAATTTGTTGAGATATTGTCACAGAATCAATTAAGTTTAGCATCATGATCTGTTGAGACTTGTCACAGATACAATTAATGATGGCGTCATAATGTGTTGAGATATTGTCACAGAAACAATAAAGTTTAGCATCATGATCTGTTGAGACTTGTCACAGATACAATTAATGATAGCGTCATAATGTGTTGAGATATTGTCACAGAAACAATAAAGTTTAGCATCATGATCTGTTGAGACTTGTCACAGATACAATTAATGATAGCGTCATAATGTGTTGAGATATTGTCACAGAAACAATTAAGTTTAGCATCATGATCTGTTGAGACTTGTCACAGATACAATTAATGATAGCGTCATAATGTGTTGAGATATTGTCACAGAAACAATTAAGTTTAGCATTATTATCTGTTGAGACTTGTCACAGATACAATTAATGATAGCGTCATAATGTGTTGAGATATTGTCACAGAAACAATTAAGTTTAGCATCATGATCTGTTGAGACTTGTCACAGATACAATTAATGATAGCGTCATAATGTGTTGAGATATTGTCACAGAAACAATTAAGTTTAGCATCATGATCTGTTGAGACTTGTCACAGATACATTTAATGATAGCGTCATAATGTGTTGAGATAGTATCAAACGAACAATTAAGTTTAGCATCATGATCTGTTGAGACTTGTCACAGATACAATTAATGATAGCGTCATAATGTGTTGAGATATTGTCACAGAAACAATTAAGTTTAGCATCATGATCTGTTGAGACTTGTCACGGATACAATTAAATTTAGCATCATCATCTGTTGAGAATTTGTTACAGATACAATTAAGTTAAGCATCATGATCTGCTGAGACTTGTCACAGATACAATTAATGATAGCGTCATAATGTGTTGAGATATTGTCACAGAAACAATTAAGTTTAGCATTATTATCTGTTGAGACTTGTCACAGATACAATTAATGATAGGGTCATAATGTGTTGAGATATTGTCACAGAAACAATTAAGTTTAGCATCATGATCTGTTGAGACTTGTCACAGATACAATTAATGATAGCGTAATAATTTGTTGAGATATTGTCACAGAAACAATTAAGTTTAGCATCATGATCTGTTGAGACTTGTCACAGATACAATTAATGATAGGGTCATAATGTGTTGAGATATTGTCACAGAAACAATTAAGTTTAGCATCATGATCTGTTGAGACTTGTCACAGATACAATTAATGATAGCATCATAATGTGTTGAGATAGTGTCAAACGAACAATTAAGTTTAGCATCATGATCTGTTGAGACTTGTCACAGATACAATTAATGATAGCGTCATAATGTGTTGAGATATTGTCACAGAAACAATTAAGTTTAGCATCATGATCTGTTGAGACTTGTCACAGATACAATTAATGATAGCGTCATAATGTGTTGAGATAGTGTCAAACGAACAATTAAGTTTAGCATCATGATCTGTTGAGACTTGTCACAGATACAATTAATGATAGCGTCATAATGTGTTGAGATATTGTCACAGAAACAATTAAGTTTAGCATCATGATCTGTTGAGACTTGTCACGGATACAATTAAATTTAGCATCATCATCTGTTGAGAATTTGTTACAGATACAATTAAGTTAAGCATCATGATCTGCTGAGACTTGTCACAGATACAATTAATGATAGCGTCATAATCTGTTGAGATATTGTCACAGAAACAATTAAGTTTAGCATCATGATCTGTTGAGACTTGTCACAGATACAATTAATGATAGCGTCATAATGTGTTGAGATAGTGTCAAACGAACAATTAAGTTTAGCATCATTATCTGTTGAGATTTTGTAAAATATACAATTAATGATAGCGTAATAATTTGTTGAGATATTGTCACAGAATCAATTAAGTTTAGCATCATTATCTGTTGAGACTTGTCACAGATACAATTATGATAGCATCATAATGTGTTGAGATATTGTCACAGAAACAATTAAGTTTAGCATCATGATCTGTTGAGACTTGTCACAGATACAATAAACGATAGCGTCATAATGTGTTGAGATGTTGTCACAGAAACAATTAAGTTTAGCATCATAATGTGTTGAGATATTGTCACAGATACAATTTAGTTTAGCATCATTATCTGTTGAGATTTTGTCACAGATACAATTTAGTTTAGCATCATTATCTGTTGAGATTTTGTCACAGATACAATTAGGTTTAGCATCATTATTTGTTGAGATTTTGTCACAGATACAATTAAGTTTAGCATCATTATATGTTGATATTTTGTCACAGATACAATTAAGTTTAGCATCATAATGTGTTGAGATATTGTCACAGATACAATTTAGTTTAGCATCATTATCTGTTGAGATTTTGTCACAGATACAATTAGGTTTAGCATCATTATCTGTTGAGATTTTGTCACAGATACAATTAAGTTTAGCATCATTATCTGTTGATATTTTGTCACAGATACAATTAAGTTTAGCATCATAATGTGTTGAGATTTTGTCACAGATACAATTAAGTTTAGCATCATAATGTGTTGAGATTTTGTCACAGGAACAATTAAGTTTAGCATCATGTGTTGAGATATTGTCACAGATACAATTAAGTTTAGCATCATTATCTGTTGAGATTTTGTCACAGATACAATTAAGTTTAGCATCATAATGTGTTGAGATATTGTCACAGATACAGTTTTCTGCAGTTTCCCAGATGGCGGAAAATTTTCGTTAATGTTTACAAGATTCTAATACTACTACTAGTGACTAGTGAAACTGATATATATTCAGCAAATCCTTCAGAAACAAATGTTTCTAATTTTAAATTGGGTGTAAACTCTTGTTTATTTCAATAATTTTGTGGAAATCTTTAATTACGATTGAACTTAATCGAACTGTTAAGTGAAAGAGACAGACATACTTTTTCTGAACTTTTCAATTAAATGACTTTTTAATCTCTGTCTTATGATGACGAGTGATATCTAAGTGTGGAGGAAAATGTGGAATTGATGACCTGAGCTTACATATGAGTGGAGGAAAATGTGGAATTCACTTTGCTGATGACGATGACTTACTTTGCTTGTGTGGAGGAAAATGATGACTAACTTTACTTGTGTGGTGGAAAATAGTGTGGAGGAAAAAGTGAATTAAACCACCTGATGACATTACCATGTGTGTGGAGGAAAATATGAATAGATGAACTCATTTGAACTTTACTGTGTTGATAAATCACAATAGACAGTGTTTGACTATGAATATGATAAGAGGACATTATTAAATTTAATATTGGATCCAGAACTAAAGATTTATTGAAAACGAAAAGTAAAAGAAGAAAAAAGAACATTATTTAAGATTAACTTTATTAATTGTATTACATGTTGTGTAAAGAATAAATTTGTATCAGTGCTAAAATATTTTTGAACCATCATTATTGTCAGAGCACAGATATAAATTTCTTTCAGATTAACTATTGTATGTTAACTTGAGGGATTAGTGTTATATTAGCAATGTATAGATTGAAATTTTGCCCTCTTCTTAATAAATAAATATTATTTGTATTAGATTGTGATTGTCAAGTTTGTAAATTGTCTAATCTACTGTAAATTACTATGTTATTATTGATAAAAGTTTGGTCTTGTTGCGTATTATTTGTCGTGATTTCTCTTGTCAATTCCTCTATCAATTAAAGAAAATAGTGACTTTTTTTTGTTTAGTCCTGTGAGTGTGATATATCTTTATGTTATAAATATTATTATTAATTCGTATCTTTTTATTTGATCTAATATCTTAATACATATATTACATATAGGCTACCTATGTAATTGATTGATTGAATTGGATATATATAGATTAAATCGAATATAATACCAATACCTGTGGACATACACATTACAATGGAAGTGATTAAAGAGTTAGTAGCAATAGCTAAAGACATGGGGACAATGGGAGTTATTAAAGAGTTAGTAGCAATAGCTAAAGACATGGGGTAAGAAGATGATGAACTAAAGGAATTTGTGCATCAAGAAACACAAAGAATTGAAAGAGAGAAGATTGAAGAAAGAGATGAAAGGGCTTCAAGAAGATCACATGAACTGGAAATGAAAAAGTTGGAATCAGCAAATCTTATCAATAACAAAACACATACAGAAGTTACTGAATCAAAGAATAATAAAAAAACATCCCCGTATCAAATTACAACCATTTGACAACAAAAAGGAAAATGTTGAATATTTTATAAGAATATTTGAAACTCAATGCAGTTTACAAAATATTTACAAGAGTGATTGGAAGGTGGAGCTATTTTCAGCTGTGACAGGATCAGCTAGAGACTCCCTAGCATGTTTGCAAAATATAGAAATTATTGACTACGAAACAATGAAGGAAAAACTTTTAAGACATTTTAACAAAACAGAAGATTTTTATAGAAAAAGATTTCAAGAGACGGATTTCAAAACAAGTGATGATCCTCAGGCATGGACTGATAATTTATTTGCAGATCTATCTTCATGGATGAGGTTGACACAAATAAACATGGAAGATCCAAAAGCTATCATGGAATTAGTTGTCATTGATAAAGTCCTTAATTTAGCTAATGAAGGATTATGTTCATTTATCAAACAAAGAAAAATGAAAGACATGAAGGGATTGGTTACTGCAATTTCAGATTTTAAAGATAACCATCCCAATGCAAAGTTGTCAAATAAAAATGACAGTGAGAACATTTTATATGCAATGGGAAACCATAAAAGATATAGTAGTCTTCCAGGTAAAAAAACTTACAAAAACAACTCAAATATAACATTTAATTGCTGGAGTTGTGGAAAAGGAGGACAATTAAGAAGAAAATGTCAAAATTATACTAGATTTAGTCCAAGTAGAAGACAAGACTGGAATCAGGGCAAGAAATTCAATTATTCTCACAATGTTAGACAGGAAAATAATAGAAGAAAATCACCTAATAATAGTCCACCAAGAAATGCTTATGAAAGAGGAAGATCAGTATATAATCATACTGTAGCCACAATGTTGAATAGTAAAGGACAGTTGAGTTTTTACCCAGCTTATGTTAATGAGAAAGAAACATTATGTCTCAGAGACACTGGATGCTCAACAATAGTTGTTGACAGAATATTAGTGAAACCAGATCAATTTACTAAATCTAAAGAAAATATTAAGTTGGGAGATGGACAAATTATTTCATGTCAGACAGCGATTATTAAAGTTGATACACCTTGGGTAACAGGAAAAATTCAAGCAGTTGTAATGGATAAACCTATAACACCATTGATAATAGGTAACATTCCTGATGTGATACCTGACAATTCTGAAATTTTAATGAAACAGTGGTTAATGAGAAGACAACAAAGAAAACTGCATACTTCTACCCAGTTAGAAACAGATGTTAGTCAAGATAATGAAATAAAAGAAAAACAGAATGACAGCATGAAAGAAATTACAATGAGCAAATGGAATGGCACTGAAAACATGGAAAAATACTTACATAGATTTAATGCCATTGCTATAAATGAAAAGTTATCAGATCACATGAAAGCAATTTTACTTAGAGGAAAAATAATAGGAAATAAGAAAGCATATAAAATAAAACAAGATAACATTGGAAACTATGAGAGCATGAAAGAAGAATTAATTCACAATTTAACAGAAAACAGAAAGAAGAATGAAAAGAAAGAAAGACTGGACAACACATCTGACAACCCTAGAAGAATTTTTTTCAATATTAAAAGAAAATGGTCTCACAATATCACCTGACAAATTAAATATTGGATTACAAAGATTGGATTTTTTAGGTTATACCATAGGAAATGACCAAATTAACCCCACTGAGGAGCTTGCAAAGAAAATATTGAATTTAGCGATACCAGTGAACAAGAAACAAGTAAGAGCATTGATAGGACTGTGCAATTTCTACAGACAGTTCAAACCAAATTTTACTCAGATTTTACATCCTTTAGTTAAATTGACTAAAAAAGGATCAAAATAATAAAGTAAAATGGAATCAAGAATGTGATTCAGCCTTACAACAAATAAATGTACAATTTCAATCAGAGCCAATCTTAAAGCCAATTACATATGACAAACCATTAATTGTAGCAACAGATGCATCTAGAGATGGCATAGGGGCTTGTTTAATGCAATCATACAGTAATATTAATAAACCTGTATTATATCTTAGCAGAAAATTGACAGATGCTGAAAAGAAATTTGCTATTATAGAATTAGAATGCTTGGCAATAGT
>CAXITT010000098.1:443851-457171 GCA_964033795.1 Lymnaea stagnalis | reverse complement strand
CACATTGAATTTGTTTTCTCCTTCATAATGCATTAGTATCAAAGGTCATAGATGATGAGAGGAAAGGTCATTAAAAACCATGGCGTGGACCTATGGTCAAGTTACACTGGCGTACAGTATTACTTAACACATAGATGTTTAAGGTGGCGATCAACCTTGTGAATCAACAACTTGACCACAGCAGGTCATTTCGTTTCATTACATAAATAGGTCTCGCCAGCCCAAAGCTGTTTGCATGGCTTTCTCTTGAAGTGTCACAGACACACTAAATACTTGATGAACACACTTCATGTTCCAGAGATTCAATTCATATTTCAGAGACACACTTCATATTTCAGAGACACACTTCTCATTTTCAGAGACACACTTCTCATTTTCAGAGATTCACAACATTTTTTAGATATAAACTTCTTATTTCGGAGATATACCACATATTTCAGAGATTCACAATATACTTCAGAGATTCACAGCATATTGCAGATATTCACTTACTATTTCAGAGATTCACTTCATATCTCAGTGATTCACAGCATATTTGAGAGATACCCTTCATACCTCAGTACTTTCAAAGACCCACTCATCACATTGACACGTGATGGCCGTCCACACGTCAAACTTATTAGAAAATATCTTCTTTTTTTTTTATCTCCATACAAGTCGATGCATTCCAGTCCGCAGGTCACTCAAATTTTCTTCGATTAATTCTGTCCATGACCTCTGACCCTCCTTACTCGTGTGCTCTCTCATCAATACCGGGCCCGCGTAATTAAACGAAAGGGTCTCAAAGAGTCTCTGTATCAAAAATACTTCACAAAAAGTTCACAAAAAGCATCAAAGAGGTGGACTCCATGAAATTGATTTTTTTTTCTTTTTTTTTTTTTTAAATTGAAAATGTTGCTCCTGTGTCTATTTCTTTCGGGCTTTTTATAAATAGTTTAATTAAAAGTTTGTTTGTGGTTGGTGTAGTTTAAAGATACGGTTAAATCTACAGAGACCATCTACAGAGACCATCTACAGAGACATTAGAAAGTCTCTGTGATTAAAAATGTTGACAGCACGACACTCGGGACAGCAGTACAGGGAGGGCAGTGAGTACCTTGTTACCCTGGGGTACACATCAAAGAGACCACCACGAGACTGAGACCTAACATTCACATCACCGGGTGGTCCACGCGTTTTCATACTAGGATTAAACCATACAAATGAACGATAGTCAACCCAATGTCAAGTATTCTGATGAGCACCGGTGACACCATGATTGTGTGTACAAGTAGAATGAACCGTGACACCATGATTCTGTGTACAAGTAGAATGAACCGTGACACCAATGCACAACATAACGATCGTCAATGTATCGCATTTAAAATCATTTGTGACTGATCACTCCAACAGGATACCACTCCTACTTCCCATTCCTAGCACTCCCGCTCTCAGATTCCTAACACTCCTACTATCCCATTCCTAACACTTCCAAGCCCCAATCCTAACACTTCCACCCTCCCATTCCTAACACTTCCACTTTCCCATTCCTAACACTGCCAACCCCCAATCCTAACACTCCCACTTTCCCATTCCTAACACTCACAACCCCCAATCCTAACACTCCAACTTTCCCATTCCTAACAATCCCCCAATCCTAACACTCCCAATCCTAACACTCCCCCTCTACAATTCCTAACACTCCCAACCCCCAATCCTAACACTCCAACTCTCCAATTCCTAACACTGCCAACCCCCAATCCTAACACTCCCACTCTCACATTCCTAACACTCACAACCCCCAATCCTAACACTCCCAACCCCCATTCCTAACACTCCCAAATCTTCTATTCCTAACACTGCAAACCCCCAATCCTAACACTCCCACTCTCCCATTCCTAACTCTCCCAACCTCCAATTCTAACACCCCCACTCTCCCATTCCTTAAAAGCCCAACCCCCAATCCTAACACTCCCACTCTCCCATTCCTATCACTGCCAACCCCCAATCCTAACACTCCCCATCTCCAATTCCTAACACTCCCGCTCTCAGATTCCTAACACTCCTACTCTCCCATTCCTAACACTCCCAACCCCCAATCCAAACACTCCCACTCTCCCTTTCCTAACACTCCCACTCTCCCATTCCTAACACTCCTACTCTCCCATTCCTAACACTCCCGACCCCCAATCCTAACACTCCCACTCTCCCATTTCCACCACGTCCACCATGCGCCACTTGTCACATCCATTAAAAGCATGTTTCACATCCAACCTACTGTAGCTTCAATCCTTTGACCGTTAGCCAGACATTTGTGTTTACGAGTTTTTGATGGCTCCCTGGACTTCACGGCGGCAACAGCTGAAATTGTCTGACACTAACGCGTTGTGGATTCTGTCCGTCGGATACAGGGGTCCTCAGACTTTTTAAACAAGGGGCCGGATCAGTGTGATCAGTTAGAAAAAATATGAACGAATTCTATGCACAATGCCCATATCTCAATTTTATGCATACTGCGCATATCTTAATTGTATGCACACTGCACATATCTTAATTATATGCTCACTGCACATATCTTAATTATATGCTCACTGCACAGTTTCAATTATATGTACACTGCAGCACATATCTTAATTCCATGTTCAACAAACAATAACATTTTTAAAATAAAGACAAAATATATTTAACATATAAACTCCATAGTATTTCAAAGGGAAGTAAGGCTAATGAGATGTTACCCTACGGCGGTTTGGTGGCTCGGATTAAGGACCACTGGCGGGCCGAACTTGGCCAGCTGGCCGGACTTTCAGAACCCGAATTTTCTAATACATGGCGCATCGTGCCCGGAAACCGGGGGAAAAAACTGGCAAAAATGAGTTGACCATAAAATGAAGCTGTAACTAAGAGTTATTCAAATACAAAACAGATCCAAGTCAGCACGTCCTATCGCCACATATCCCCCCACCTCAGCACGTCCTATCGCCACATATCCCCCCACCTCAGCACGTCCTATCGCCGCATATCCCCCTTCCCATGTACCCCACCCCACCTCACGGGTCACGTATAGAGGCTATGTCGTCTGGTCTTCATCTCCATAAGCTTTTGTTTATTTTATATGTGACAGATGTACGTGAAACCCTATTCTCCCTCCCACTCCCCAACAACCATCACCACCTTAAAAAACCAAAACGAAATAAAAGTTGAGATGATGACACAAGACAAAGACTTTCCAAGGGTAAGCATAAACTCTTGACCCATGTGATTAAAACGTGATACCTCTGTGCGAGTATTGGTGCATCCTTCAATGCATGTATATTACGTGCTTTAAATGTCTAATACGTTACGATATGTATGTCACATGTATGTATTGATTTGAAAACATAATTAATCAGCCACATATGCCCCGCCCCCCCGAAACCAAACTACTAAGTAACACCCAACAACTTGCTTCCACGCTATGGTGGAACATTCCAGAATATGGCGACCTTTTGCCCAATACCTAAGCCCGCACTGCGATGAAACATGCTACAAAATGTCCACGTTTTGCCTCCCCCCCCACTGCTGATATGTACCAGAAGACAGCGCCTCATGGGCGGATCACCCCCAGCTACCCCCCTTGGGGCGACGAAGGGTGGCGCGGAGGGTGGCATGCGTGGCCAGTGTCAGGATGTAGAGAGATCGACGCGGAGGGTGGCATACATGGCCAGTGTCAGGATGGGGAGAGATCGGCGCGGAGGGTGGCATGCATGGCCAGTGTCAGGATGGGGAGAGATGGGCGTGAGGGTGGCATACGTTGCCAGTGTCAGGATGCTTTTGACGTGGCGTCAACACCAATCGTAGATCTCCGTTACAGCATCGACAGGATTAAATATAGCTTTGGAAAATTAGCAAATTGATGCCCGTGTTATGCCCGGGAGAAGTCAACAAAATAAGGATAAAATGATGATATGAGAGTGTCTGACGCTAAGCCAACCACGTGTCGTTTATGTTAAATGACGTCATGCGTGCTTAAACGGCGTCATGTGTTGATTAATGACGTCATTTTTTATGTTTTTAAAAGAGAACTCTCTGTGGGGAAACTTAACAAAAGGTCTAAAAATATTTTATTGGAGTTTCTCATAGACGAGCAGACCCAAACTTTCTAAGGGATTAAAAAAAAAAAATTATATAATTGTCTTAAGTAGAAAATAGCTGTCAAAATAGAAGCTATGCCTACTGTGGTAAGTATTAATGGCGTAAAAGAAGTGCACTGACTCCCGTTCTAATATCGGAGAGAAAAAAAAATGTTCGGCATATACATCGGTACTCTCATACGTCACTATATTAACAGTATCGGGATACCAACAGGGCTATGACGTCATGCTCTGGAATCGTCCCTTAGACCTCGGAGTTTAGTTAGAGCTTTAGCGCTATCACGGTTCTCAAAAAGAAAAAAAGTTTAAATAATTAATATAGAAATATATTTATATAAAGAAATGTAACCTGAACATACTACATAAATATAGGGTTTGACCTTTGACCTTTCTTTTAACCAATGTGGGTCGTTTTTTATATGGATCTAGTTCAGGGGTGGCAACATTTTAAGGATGAGGGAGGGCCAAATTTCAGAAATAATATTTCATGCCGACCACGCAACAAAGAAATAGGTCTATTTATTTTTTTTAAAGAAAATAAAACATAAATGAGAATTAAACATATTGAATAGACAATTTTAAAATATTGAAAGTGAGACATCAGAACTCTTCCAAACCAGCTTGGTGGAGTTTCTCCTTTAACTGAGTACCACAACACACTTCACAATGTTCCATTTGTTATCTTCCTGGTAATAAATTATTCACGTCTATCGCAAATTGCGTTGCAAATGCACAAAAAAGCATATCGTGAAATATGTTTTCAAATTCGAGGATTCAGTCAGGTATCAAAGAAGCGCATTTATCCGCAGCCTCCTGTGTGACGTCTGGTTGCAATGACGATGTAGGAAAGTGAGTACAAATTTTTGGTCCTCAACTGTTATTCCCAAAGACCAAATTTCATTTGAAATGCAGAAATATGATGCTTTTTCTTATTAATTAATTGATTTTTACTTCGTAGACGAGTCTTAACGTCATTTGAGCCCAAAGACTTGAGAAATGCTTTGAACTGACGGTCATTCCACCCGTTCGACTTAATGAAGATTACTTTGACGACCACTTTCATGACATGGTCCAATTTGAGGGACTTCGACCATAAGCTCTCCTGTCCGATAAGTTGATAAGTTGTAACGGAAAGCGATTCAAAGTCGATGTAACTGCCTCAAACAAATCTAGTGTCCTTAAGTGGATACACCGCCGATTATTCTTCTGTCTTTTAAAAAAGGCACATCAACACCCCTGATAAGAATGGCCAGCATCTGCCATGTCTGTGCTTTCATCCAATGCTAGAGCATAAAATACAAACTCGGATGCTCGAATTAAAAAAAACAAAATTATCTACAATATGTTTTCCAATGTCGTCCACACGCATAATAATAGTCCGACGAGACCGATTTGTGTGGAGAAATCCTTCTTCTTTTCCGGGCACAGAATTTCAACGACGCTCTTCAAGCATTCCTTAATCATTTCAACATCTGAATATGCTTCGATTTTTTGCTAGTATCATGACTACTGTATAACTAGCTTTTACCTAGCATGTTGACTCTGAACCCGCTGTAGTGAAAATCTTTTGTTGTGCAAATTTTTTTTTTCAAAAGTCATTTGGATGGTCTTGTCGAAACATCCCTTTGCACTTATCAAGCTTATTTGCATGTTAAGTCTCGTGGTGCCGTTTGGTGTTGTACTCTTTCAAAACAGAAACAGATTCTTTGCCCATCAACTCTTACTTTAAATATGATACATATTTATTTTAACGTCGATCGCAAAATCTCTCCAGGCGCGGTGGCGATAAAAGAAAGAAACCACAGGGTACAGAATAACACGGAGATGTGTCCAGCTGGACTGAAAGTAGTTGAGTAGGAGCCCGATAGCGTTGCGAGCTTGACGGACACCACATGACACATATATCAGAAGCAGACGCTTTATTCATATTAAATTTTATCAACGCGTAGCGTCGGAACAAAATTAATCAACCTTGAGTGTCGAATAGCGGGATATTCAAAATAACTCAAAACCAAAGAATTTTTCAAAAAAATGCGAAATATTTTAAATTTCTCTTAGTTATGATTTAAAAATATATGATAGGAACAACTCATGATGTAATGTTATTTCGGTGATATGCACAATAAAGTTAACATTTATGTTCTTTTGACCTAGCTCCGCGGGCCGCAACATGACTCCCTGTGGGCCGCATGCGCCCCGCATGCCTCATGTTAGCCACCCCGGATTGATGACACAGGGGTCATAGTAACACCTTTATATTTTCTGGATCTCAGAAAGATCCTCTGGTAAGTTATGAATTGGTCAAACTGTAGTACCGTTAGTAAATTTAAAAAGCTAAAAGAATTAATGACTGAAAATAAAACGAGTTCAAATAAGTAGGTCTAAGTAAGAGTCGGACAAAACCAAAACCGCTAAAAGTGAAAAAAAAAATAATAATAAATAAGTGTCCAAAGTAAATGAAAGTTGAAGATGTTCTGAGTAATCATTTGCATCAATCGCATCGCCTGGCCATGATTTAGAATAAGTCTAATTAAGTACTTTAGGAGGTAGGGAATTGTTGATGAATGTTTGCTTATATAGGCCTATATGGCTACGGTTATTGGTAGTACTACCAATAGCCCCTAAAGAGCTATTTGTAGTCAACTACCAATAGCCCCTAGAGAGCTATTGGTAGTTAACTAACTACCAATAGCCTCAAAAGAGCTATTGGTAGTTTTAACTTCCATTAGCTTCTAGAGAGCTATTGGTAGTCCACTACCAGTAGTAGTTTACTATCAAAAACTAATAATTAGTGATAGATTGATGTACTGCATTATTGACAAAGAATTGTTGGCACTATAGTTTTTAATTTCATCATTGAAATCGCTCTTATTAATTCTTAAGCTGTGGTTATTTGGACCCGGGTCTGAGAAGTGAGAGTTTGGGTTTATTAAAAATTTATATTTTAAAATATTATCGGGTTTGTAAGACAAAATTTGGTATCAAATGAAAGATAATTGAATGGACAATATTTTTGTAAACATACTTCTGGGGTGTCGGGCTTCAATTAGACCAATGCTATTCAGATTTCAGTCATTTGTGATAGTTAAATTTAGTTAAACTGAAGTTAAACTATAGTCCATTCAATTATATTTCATTTCATACAAAACTTGGTCTCACAACCTAACAATAATTTTTTTTTTTAATTTTAATCCCAAACTCTCAGTTCTCAGACCCGGGTACGATTAGCCACTTCTTAAGTCTTAAGTAGGTCTTTGTTTCCGACGTCTTAGACAGCAGCTGTCTGGTTAAGGTGCTCTTCAAACACAATTTTATTTGTGTCTAGTCTCATAAATCATCATTCACTCCAAATCGGATTTCCAAAGCATACTAGACTACACTTTACTTTTATGTTTGTTAATATTTTATGTATCGCAGCCTATGTTTTCATCGGATTCTGTTCTGTTATATACATGAATTTGGCGTAGTAAGTTAGTAAATAGAAATGGCTAGACGCTTAAATATACGTTTGTGTTATAGATGAGCAATTTACCGAAACTGTCCATAAAAATATCAATGTCTTTATTATGAGTTAACGAGCGCTTAATTGTGTAAATAATACTCAGTAAACATATCTCCCACCGAAAGATGGATAAAAGAAGAGGGGGGGGGGGGATTTGCCAGGTGACCATGTTCCTAAAGATAGCTTGGTCAAAAGCTTCTGTTGTCATCATCTTATACTTAAATACTATTTTGTTAAAAACATTGTATGCCATACCGTAAAACTATATTTCTGAGTTGGATATATTTTCAAATGAGCACGTTTTTTTCTTTGGCAAAGAAGGAGCTGTGTATAATTATTTAAGACTATGATATCCCCCCTCCCTCCAGGCACATCTATCTAGATCCAATTATTATTGTTAAAGGACAGAACTAGATATTGAATTCCATGCCATTAATCATTGAAATTCAACTGTATGTTGAGTACATAGTAACGGTGTGAGTTTAGGCATATAAATTATGTTATAACAAGTCAACAACTGCAGTTTTTTAGTTACCGTCAGACCAAAGTATTTTTATTAAAGGGCTAAAGATTTTATTCCCATGTCAATAACTGTAATGTAGGTTACATGGGTCTAGAACACCTTTCTTCCAAGCTCCTGCAGAGCTTATGTATTGTAAGTTGTAAGAATCAAATAACACAAAGCAGGGAAACAATTCATATTCATGTATTTAATCCTGTTATTTGTATGCATGTGGGTTGAATGGCATAAGAAATAATTATATCCACCTAAAAGCTCACTCCCATCCCTACATCCACAGCAATGTCACTTTCAATAAAAATCCAAAATTACATAGTCTACTCAACAGCACTGGTCACACTCAATACTACTTTCCTTTAACTTAACACTCTTTTTTCCTCACATGTTTTTTTTCCAGACACACTGCCCAGTGATACTATGGTTTTAAACAGCATTCTGTCCCTATCTATAATATTCTTTCCGAGCAGGCTCATTAAAGAATTAGAAACAATAAAAAAATTAAACAATAAGAAAAAATAACATAATAAATTAAATAACTATATTTATTAACAAATCGGGCAAAGTTATTTTAAAAAATAAAAATAATAAACATGTACATGAAAAAACATACGACATGCTTCAATCCCAATACAATCAATAATAAATATTTTATAAATAATACATTATCAACATCCAACATTAGATTGGAAAAAACAAAAAAATTCCTTAACAATTGAATGAAGATGGCGAAGAATCGTACATAATGATATGAATAAAAAAAATATTCATACTGGTAAAAAATACATGAATAAAAGGAATGAAAAATAATAGACCAAATATACATCAATAAAATAAAATAAAATACCATTCATAAATAATGAAAGAATTGAAATTACCAAAAAAAATAATATACTACAATGATGGAAACATAAAAAACGCAGTAAAAAGAATTAAATTACCAGCATGACTGACAAAACCATGATTTTATTTTCATACTGGATCTATATCCAACACAATCATAGTGCAACCATTCCAGACAATGATCACACTGTACTATCTTTAACTCTCACTCATCTATAGTTTGACAAGAGTTGGATGAAAATAGATTATCTTGACTTTTTATACTAACTCAGGCCAACACTTTTTATACTAACTCAGGCCAACAATTCCCACCTCAAGGCATACTCAAGAAATTTATCTTTAATTGAGCTAAAATTATTATCCACTAAACATGCGCCCAACAGGCTGGGCGACTTTAATTGATCTATAGTTTACGAGGGTTCACCACCTGTCATACATGCATTTACATATAAATCAAATTTAACATCATCTGTAAATTTGTCAAACTTTAAAGGAACTGAATGTTTTCTTTTTCTCCTAGTGAAGTTCTGTTTATTATTTGGCCTGCCCTTAACTGTACTCTTTTTAAAATAATATTAGAAAAATTAGCATTAGTTTCAGGAAATGAGTGTTCAGGATATACAAGGTAAGGATTGAGCATCAGTTAAACTAACTGCTACTGCTATTGCAGAAGAACAAGGTAGTGACTCAACATTGCAATTGGTGCTAGTTGAACAAGTCAGTGAATCTACACCATTAATGAGAATAATAGTAGTGGAAGGTATAATATTAACAGATGCACAATGCACTGAATCAGCATCAGTTAAAGCAGGATCTATAGGTTCACTGTGTGTCAATTCAACATCATTAACAAAAGCAATATTAGTAGTAGCACTAGTTAATGAATCAACATTTAAATCAACACTAGGCACAGTGATATCAGTATTTGTGAAAGCAGGCTCAATAGGAGGACTGGCTGCCAAATCTGCTACCAACATGTCATCGCAGGAATCAATGCCATGCCAGAGATTGATTAAATGCCTGACTTGAAGATATTTTAAAATCAGTGTCTCCAAGCAAAGGCAAATTTCACTAACAACTTTAGAGGTCAATAAATATTTGTCCTCTGGGGCACTAAGATTTACATTAGAAAAAATGTGTTCATTAATGGCACCAGTGTTTTGTACAGTTTGATGCAGGCCGTCAAAATGAGCTTTATTCTTGAACCTGTGGTTAAAAGTCACTGATTCATAAATAGAAAGACCATTCTGCTTTCTAACAAACATTACATGTTTACAGTTTAAATCAAAACTTTAAAAAAAATAACAAGTGCAACCATTATATGTTGCAACAGATTGTGTGTGGTACACTACATGAAACATTAAAAGAAGGCTCATTTGATATTTGATTACAATGAAATTCAACTTTTCTTAAAGATAAAAATTGCTGAACAACAATATATTCAGAAGCAAAATGTGTTAATAATTCTTTTTTTTTGTTTTTAATTAATAACTGGATCATTCAGTTGGGCATTATAATGTCTTGCATTTGAATTTAAAATTGATGATAATTTTGATAGCTTACTTATTTGTGAATCATGACAGATAAGCCGACTGATGCATGCGTTTAGGTTTGTCTGATGATTTAAAATCTTTTTAATTTTGGAATGATAGGATTCCACATGATTTTTGGTGGTCAAGCCCAAAGTGATGGTGTCTAGATTTAAATGCCTGGCCCACATTTCATGCTTATTCCACCAGTTCTCCTCAAAATAGGTTATAACCTGAACAGGTGCAATATTTGTTATTTCATGTTTTAAAATGTTGAACTCGCTTACAGAATCTGTCTCTTTCATTGAAAAAAATAGATTTGTAATAGCTTCAATTAAAAGGGAGGTTAAAGCTCTCTTAATATCACTTCCCTGAGCTCGGTTTTGGACACTGACGTATATTGAAGCAGTGTGTTCAAAATTGGGGTCAGTTGGATCTTCCTCCTCTCAGGCAATGCATCAACACTCTAAATAAAAAAGAAATAATAGCAAATTGAGTATGTAAAAAATATATATCTAAATGTAGCCTATAACTTAAAATAATATAATGTATACTATATAGGCAATATAGGTACAATAGAATTATATTACAAGCATGTCTGTGGAATAACATCTTACCTCTTGGGACAGCATGTGGTTGGCTTGAACTAAATCCAATTGCACCACTTGCAATTTCCAGCTGTCTTGGACTTGGACCATTTTAACTTTTAATTTGGCTGGACACCCTAGTTTTAATGACCTATAAAATAAAGAAACAGTTTTAAACAACATTAACTATGGTCTTTTAAAGTGTAACAGTAATAGTTTTAACAAAACAAATGAATACATTATAATACATGTACATTGTATGAAATAACTATACTATACTGTCTAATAATATATTCTATCGAAGCCTATATTATATTATTCATCATTCATAATCATAATAAATATTAGGAACCAGATTATATTTGCAGAGAATTTTTTAACGTCATTCTTTGTTCAGTATGTTTATATTGTATATATTTAAGATTAGAGTTATAGATATTGTCTATTATATTCTATAACTTGGACTTGAAGTATAAGTCAAATAAGTGTAATAATAGTTTCTATTCGAAAATTATTTAATAAACTAAGACTAAGACTAAGATTAAGATAGACTTACCTTTTTAGAACTCTTTTTTTTTAATAAAGACAGCATTTTGAAGCTCTTCTAAAGCTTTGATGGCATTTTCCAAATCTTTGAAGGTATCAAAATGGCAATTTGCAGCTAAAACACTTTCAGGATTCATTACTAAGCCGAGATGCTCTCACAAGTACGAACTAGTAAAAAAAAATGATCGAGGCATTACTTCACCCTGGTCATTCTGTATAATGTACAATTATTATTAAAGCTAACTCATAGAAAGCGGGTTTTTAAAGTTCCGGTTTTCGTTTGATTTGATTGACTGGAGTACCAATAGCCCCTAGAGAGCTATTTGTAGTTAACTACCAATAGACACTTCCTATATATATTATGATTGAATTGTTTTTTAGTGAACTCCTGGATTGCCAGGATGATTTATAATTATAATAATGATGAACAACAATAAATACCATAAACATGACAGATAGATACTGTTACTGGGTATAATAATACTGATATTAACAATCTTCCTGTCCTAACCTAAGTTCAACGTCAAGAACAAGATTCAAGAATTTCAGATCAGTATCAGATTAGAATTAGGGGGCACCCATTAATTACATCAACAAAAATGGGGCGGGGGGGGGGTGGAACTGTTTGACAGTTGTTGACGGAGGGGGGAGGGGGGAGGTCTCGTGTTGTAGACGTCAACAATCATATTTTTTCTATTAAAATGTTAATGTTAAAAATTAACTGGTTCTTACATTATTTTAAACAATTTTAATGCGTGTAAATAGTAATATATGACTTTTAACAATATCAGAGTTATTTAAAGTGTGTCTGTCTGTGCACTGCAGATGGTTGGTCAGAATGTTAGCTTTGTTAGTGCAAGAGAAGTAAAAAGTTGACATCTCTTTAGCTGTCATTTTTCTCTTAATCCGTTCCCTAGAATGATTAACCCGTCATTGTTATCGGTGCTCAATTTTAAAAAAAAAAAAACAACTCATCGGTGTTCAATAACAACTATACCAACTCAAAGATAGAGAGAGCTTATGGCAATTATTGCTCACACCGACAATTCTTCTATTTTAAGGGCTGAATTGTTAGATAAGGATGATGGTGACTTGTCTGGTATATCAGTTCCGCAAGATGAAAAGGATAAATCAGCTACTGTAGACTATGCCCATCAGGGGCGTCATTTCAGGTTTTTTCTGAGGAAAGGAGTGGGAGTCAAAACCAAAACTTGTTCGGCTTGTTAAGCTGTATATTACTGGAGGCGCCAGTACATAGCAATTTAAATAAAACTTGCAAAATCGAAAAAAGGGGGGGGGGGGAATGCCCCCATGCCCTACCCAAATGATGTCCCTGATACCCATTGTTACGATAGAGAAACACCTGGCTACTCGATGGGAAGATGATAGCAGCTAGAAACTATGCTACATTTGTCAGCTATACTGACAATAATCATATTTATACTTTCACCAACAATGATAGTTAGTCCTTAACAAACTTTTAATAGATTCTGAATTATAAAATTTAAGTGTTAAAACTTTTTAACTTGTTGATTAACAATCTAAACATGTAATAAAATGTTTCCCTGCAATTTTATGTCATTTAAATTCATCTGCACAAAGTAAAATATATTTATAAATTTATTTATATTATAACTTTTTTTTTTTTGATCAAGAAATGTAATCCAATTGATCCACTTACTCT
>CAXITT010000098.1:427079-443751 GCA_964033795.1 Lymnaea stagnalis | reverse complement strand
CCCCTCTCCACTCCCTCACACCCCCAACCCCCAATCCTAACACTCCCAACCCCCATTCCTCACACTCCCAAATCCCCTATCCCTAACACTGCAAACCCCCAATCCTAACACTCCCACTCTCCCAACCCCCAATCCTAACACTCCCACTCTCCCATTCCTATCACTGCCAACCCCCAATCTTAACACTCCCCATCTCCAATTCCTAACACTCCCAACTCCCAATCCTAACACTCCCACTCTCCCTTTCCTAACACTCCTACTCTCCCATTCCTAACACTCCCAACCCCCAATCCTAACACTTCCACTCTCCCTTTCCTAACACTCCTACTCTCCCATTCCTAACACTCCTACTCTCCCATTCCTAAAACTCCCAACCCCCAATCCTAACACCCCCACTCTCCCATTTCCACCACGTCCACCCTGCGCCACTTGTCACATCCATTAAAAGCATGTTTCACATCCAACCTCCTGTAGCTTCAATGCTTTGACCGTTAGCCAGACATTTGTGTTGACGAGTTTTTGATGGCTCCCTGGACTTCACGGCGGCAACAGCTGAAAATGTCTGACACTAACGCGTTGTGGATTCTGTCCGTCGGATACAGGGGTCCTCAGACTTTTTAAACAAGGGGCCGGATCAGTGTGATCAGTTAGAAAAAATATCAACGAATTCTATGCACAATGCCCATACCTCAATTTTATGCATACTGCGCATATCTTAATTGTATGCACACCGCACATATCTTAATTGTATGCTCACTGCACATATCTTAATTATATGCTCACTGCACATATCTTAATTATATGCTCACTGCACAATTTTAATTATATGCACACTGCAGCACATATCTTAATTCCATGTTCAACAAACAATAACATTTTTAAAATAAAGACAAAATATATTTAACATATAAACTCCATAGTATTTCAAAGGGAAGTAAGGCTAATGAGATGTTACCCTACGGCGGTTTGGCGGCTCGGATTAAGGACCACTGGCGGGCCGAACTTGGCCAGCTGGCCGAAGTTTCAGGACCCGAATTTTCTAATACATGGCGCATCGTGCCCGGAAACCGGGGGAAAAAACTCGCAAAAATGAGTTGACCATAAAATGAAACTGTAACTAAGAGTTATTCAAATACAAAACAGATCCACGTCAGCACGTCCTATCGCCACATATACCCCCCACCTCAGCACGTCCTATCGCCACATACCCCCCCCCACTTCAGCACGTCCTATCGCCACATATCCCCCTTCCCATGTACCCCACCCCACCTCACGGGTCACGTATAGAGGCTATGTCGTCTAGTCTTCATCTCCATAAGCTTTTGTTTATTTTATATGTGACAGATGTACGTGAAACCCTATTCTCCCTCCCACTCCCCAACAACCATCACCACCGTAAAAAACCAAAACGAAATAAAAGTTGAGATGATGACACAAGACAAAGACTTTCCAAGGGTAACCATAAACTCTTGACCCATGTGATTGAAACGTGATAGCTCTGTGCGAGTATTGGTGTATCATTCAATGCATGTATATTACGTGCTTTAAATGTCTAATACGTTACGATATGTATGTCACATGTATGTATTGATTTGAAAACATAATTAATCAGCCACATATGTCAATCCGCCCCCCGAAACCAAACTACTAAGTAACACCCAACAACTTGCTTCCACGCTATGGTGGAACATTCCAGAATGTGGCAACCTTTTGCCCAATACCTAAGCCCGCACTACGATGGAACATGCTACAAAATGTCCACGTTTTGCCTCAGAACTGAGTCCACAAGATGATGGAATATTTCAGAAAATGTAGACATTTTCTCCACAGTCACTTGGCCCATACTAACACGGAACATTCCAGAACACGACGACATTTTCTCCCCCCCCCCCCGCTGATATTTACCAGAAGACAGCGCCCCCATGGGCGGATCACCCCAGCTACCCTTCCCTGAGGCGACGAACGCAGTCCGTGACGCTGTTTGGGCCAGTGCCCTGCTAAGCCTATCCATATTGACCCCTGTTAGCCAAATGAAAGAGCAACAGGTCACCGTCAGATACAATTATCTGCTCATGCCGTGGCTTGGGGCGCCGGACATGCAGAAACGGGTACTGGGGAGAGATCGGCGCGGAGGGTGGCATGCATGGCCAGTGTCGGGATGGGGAGAGATCGGCGCGGAGGGTGGCATGCATGGCCAGTGTCAGGATGGGGAGAGATCGGCGCGGAGGGTGGCATGCATGGCCAGTGTCAGGATGGGGAGAGATCGGCGCGGAGGGTGGCATGCATGGCCAGTGTCAGGATGGGGAGAGATCGGCGCGGAGGGTGGCATGCATGGCCAGTGTCAGGATGGGGAGAGATCGGCGCGGAGGGTGGCATGCATGGCCAGTGTCAGGATGCTGTTGACGTGGCGTCAACACCAATCGTAGATATCCGTTACAGCATCGACAGGATTGAATATAGCTTTGAAAATAAGCAAATTGATGCCCATGGAGAAGTCAACAAATAAGGATAAAATGATAGTATTAGAGTGTCTGACGCTAAGCCAACCACGTGTCGTTTATGTTAAATGTCGTCATGCGTGCTTAAAAGGCGTCATGTGTTGATAAATGACGTCATTTTTTATGTTTAAAAGAGAACTCTCTGTGGGGTAACTTAACAAAAGGTCTAAAAATATTTTCTTGGAGTTTCTCATAGACGAGCAGACCCAAACTTTTTAAGGGATTTAAAAAAAATATATAATTGTCTTAAGTAGAAAATAGCCGTCAAAATATAAGCTATGCCTACTGTGGTAAGTATTAATGGCGTAAAAGAAGTGCTCCGACTCCCGTTCTAATATCGGAGAAAAAAAAATGTTCGGCACATTCATCGGTACTCGCATACGTCACTATATCAACAGTATTGGGATACCAACAGGGCTATGACGTCATGCTCTGGAATCGTCCCTTAGACCTCGGAGTTTAGTTAGAATTTTAGCGCTATCACAGTTCTCAAAAAAAGAAAAGAAGTTTAAATAATTAATATAGAAATATATTTATTTAAAGAAATGTAACCTGAACATACTACATAACTATAGGGTTTGACCTTTGACCTTTCTTTTAACCAATGTGGGTCGTTTTCGATATGGATCTAGTTCAGGGGTGGCAACATTTTAAGGATGAGGGAGGGCCAAATTTCAGAAATAATATTTCATGCCGACCACGCAACAAAGAAATAGGTCTATTTATTTTTTTTAAAAGAAAATAAAACATAAATGAGAATTAAACATATTGAATAGACGATTTTAAAATATTGAAAGTGAGACATCAGAACTCTTCCAAACCAGCTTGGCTGAGTTTCTCCTTTAACTGAGTACCACAACACACTTCACGATGTTCCATTTGTTATCTTCCTGGTAATAAATTATTCACGTCTATCGCAAATGGCGTTGCAAATGCACAAAAAAGCATATCGTGAAATATGTTTTCAAATTCGAGGATTCAGTGAGGTATCAAAGAAGCGCATTTATCCGCAGCCTCCTGTGTGACGTCTGGTTGCAATGACGATGTAGGAAAGTGAGTAAAAATTTTTGGTCCTCAACTGTTATTCCCAAAGACCAAATTTCATTTGAAATATGATGATTTTTCTTATTAATTAATTGATTTTTTACTTCGTAGACGAGTTTTCACGTCATTTGAGCCCAAAGACTTTAGAAATGCTTTGAACTGACGGTCATTCCACCCGTTCGATTTAATGAAGATTATTTTGACGACCACTTTCATGACATGGTCCAATTTGAGGGACTTCGACCATAAGCTCTCCTGTCCGATAAGGGGCCATCCATAAAAGACGTCCACCAATTTTTTGCTATTTCCCCCCCTCCCCCCCTGTCCACTTTTGACTTGACACCCCCCCCCCACCCCCCAGTTGTGGACGTCCAAAATATAAAATTTACGGAACTTAAATTAATGAATATTTTGGAAAAATGTACAATATAAAGAGTATGTTTTTACAAAGATTTTTTTTAGAAATTCGTATTATTTGCAGGCAAAATTCTAAATGAAATAATAACTGTTCAAAAACATTTTATTGAATCACTGTATTAAAAAATGTGATAAACAAATAATCCACCATTCTTCAATCAACGGAAAATTCGGACTGCATGACACGCTATAAAGAAAGCATCAAGATTGTGCTTGGTAAACAATTTATACGCAGCATTCTAAAGAGAGCTTGGTCAAAAGCTTCTGTTGTCATCATCTTATACTTAAATACTTTTTGTTAAAAACACTGTATGCTGTACCGTAAAACTATATTTCTGAGTTGGATATATTTTCAAATGAGCACGTTTTACTTTGGCAAAGAAGGAGCTGTGTATAATTTTTTAAGACTATGATATCCCCCCCCCCCTTTCCAGGCACATCTATCTAGACCCAATTATTAGTGTTAAATGACAGAACTAGATATTGAATTCCATGCCATTAATCATTGAAATTCAACTGTATGTTGAGTACATGGTAACAGTGTGACTTTAGGCTTATAAATTATGTTAAAACAAGTCAACAACTGCAGTTTTTTAGTTACCGGTCAGACAAAAGTATTTTTATTAAAGGACTAAAGATTTTATTCCCATGTCAATGTCATTACCTGTAATGTAGGTTACATGGGTATGCTGTTTAGATCACCTTTCTTCCAATTCCAAGCTCCTGCAGAGCTTATGTATTGTAAGTTGTAAAAATCAAATAACACAAAGCAGGGAAACAATTCATGTATTTAATCCTGTTATTTGTATGCATGTGGGTTGCTGGGTGGCCGAGCGGTCTAAACTGTCTCTAACCAAATAGTTGGTGGTCTGGAGTTCAATCCCCACCAAAGCCAACATCTCAAGCACCCCGGGTGGATGGGACTCGTTAGCCCTGGGCGGCAACCCATCTAGGAGAAGGCAAACTCTGAATTCAAACCAGGAGCCAGAATGATCAACACATTGATCGTGGGCTCCTCAAATATAAGAAGAAGAAGAGAAGAAGAAGGTTGAATGGCATAAGATTAAGAAATAATTATATCCACCTAAAAGCTCACTCCCATCCCTACATCCACAGCAATGTCACTTTCAAATAAAAATCCAAAATTACATACTCAACTGCACTGGTCACACTCAATACTACTTTCCTTTAACCTAACACTCTTTTTTCCTCACTTGTTTTTTTTCCAGATACACTGCCCAGTGATACTATGGTTTTAAACAGCATTCTGTCCCTACCTATAATATTCTTTCCGAGCAGGCTCATTAAAGAATTAGAAACAATAAAAAAATAAATCAATTAAGAAAAAATAACATAATAAATTAAATAACTATATTTATTAACAAATCGGGCAAAGTTATTTTAAAAAATAAAAATAATAAACATGTACATGAAAAAACATACGACATGCTTCAATCCCAATACAATCAATAATAAATATTTTATAAATAATACATTAGTAACATCCAACATTAGATTGGAAAAAACAAAAAAAAGAATTGAATGAAGAATCGTACATTATGATATGTATAAAAAAATATTCATACTGGTAAAAAATACATGAATAAAAGAAATGAAAAATAATAGACCAAATATACATCAATAAAATAAAATAAAATACCATTCATAAATAATGAAAGAATTGAAATTACCAAAAAAATAATACACTACAATGATGGAAACATATTAAAAACACAGTAAAAAGAATTAAATTACCAGCATGACTGACAAAACCATGATTTTATTTTCATACTGGATCTATATCCAACACAATCGTAGTGCAACCATTCCAGACAATGATCACACTGTACCATCTTTAACTCTCCATCATCTATAGTTTGACAAGAGTTGGATGAAAATAGATTATCTTGACTTTTTATACTAACTCAAGCCAACAATTCCCACCTCAAGGCATACTCAAGAAATTTATCTTTAATTGAGCTAAAATTATTATCCACTAAACATGCGTCCAACAGGCTGGGCAACTTTAATTGATCTATAGTTTACGGGGGTTCACCACCTGTCATGCATGCATTTACATATCAATCAAATTTAACATCATCTATCAATTTGTCAAACTTTAAAGGAACTGAATGTTTTCTTTTTCTCCTAGTGAAATTCTGTTTATTATTATTGGCCTGCCCTTAACTCGTACTCTTTTTAAAATAATATTAGAAAAATTAGCATTAGTTTCAGGAAATGAGTGTTCAGGATATACAAGGTAAGGATTGAGCATCAGTTAAACTAACTGCTACTGCTATTGCAGAAGAACAAGGTAGTGACTCAACATTACAATTGGCGCTAGTTGAACATGTCAGTGAATCTACACATTAATGAGAATAGTAGTAGTGGAAGGTATAATATTAACAGATGGAGAATGCACTGAATCAGCATCATTTAAAGCAGGATCTATAGGTTCACTGTGTGTCAATTCAACATCATTAACAAAAGCAATATAAGTAGTAGCACTAGTTAATGAATCAACATTTAAATCAACACTAGGCACAGTGATATCAGTATTTGTGAAAGCAGGCTCAATAGGAGGACTGGCTGCAAAATCTGCTACCAACATGTCATCGCAGGAATCAATGCCATGCCAGAGATTGATTAAATGCCTGACTTAAAGATATTTTAAAATCAGTGTCTCCAAGCAAAAGCAAATAGGAAGAAATTTCACTAACAAGTTTAGAGGTCAATAAATATTTGTCCTCTGGGGCACTAAGATTTACATTAGAAAAAATGTGTTCATTAATGATTAATGGCACCAGTGTTTTGTACAGTTTGATGCAGGCCGTCAAAATGAGCTTTATTCTTGAACCTGTGATGATTCATAAATAGAAAGACCATTCTGCTTTCTAACAAACATTACATGTTTACAGTTTAAATCAAAACTTTAAAAAAAATAACAAGTGCAACCATTATATGTTGCAACAGATTGTGTGTGGTACACTACATGAAACATTAAAAGAAGGCTCATTTGATATTTGAGTACAATGAAATTCAACTTTTCCTAAAGATAAAAATTGCTGAACAACAATATATTCAGAAGCAAAATGTTAATAATTCTTTATTTTTATTTTTATTAATAACTGGATCATTCAGTTGGGCATGATAATGTCTTGCATTTGAATTTAAAATTGATGATAATTTTGATAGCTTACTTATTTGTGAATCATGACAGATGAGCCGACTGATGCATGAGTTTAGGTTTGTCTGATGATTTAAAATCTGTTTAATTTTGGAATGATAGGATTCCACATGGTTTTTGGTGGTCAAGCCCAAAGTGATGGTGTCTAGATTTAAATGCCTGGCCCACATTTCATGCTTATTCCACCAGTTCTCCTCAAAATAGGTTATAACCTGAACAGGTGCAATATTTGTTATTTCATGTTTTAAAATGTTGAACTCGCTTACAGAATCTGTCTCTTTCATTGAAAAAAAATAGATTTGTAATAGCTTCAATTAAAAGGGAGGTTAAAGCTCTCTTAATATCACTTCCCTGAGCTCGGTGTTGGACACTGACGTATATTGAAGCAGTGTGTTCAAAATTGGGGTCAGTTGGATCTTCCTCCTCTCAGTCAATGCATCAACACTCTAAATAAAAAAGAAATAATAGTAAATTTTGTATGTAAAAAAATATATATCTAAATGTAGCCTATAACTTAAAATAATATAATGTATACTATATAGGTACAATAGAATTATATTACAAGCATGTCTGTGGAATAACATCTTACCTCTTGGGACAGCATGTGGTTGGCATGAACTAAATCCAATTGCACCACTTGCAATTTCCAGCTGTCTTGGACTTGGACCATTTTAACTTTTAATTTGGCTGGACACCCTAGTTTTAATGACCTATAAAATAAAGAAACAGTTTTAAACAAGATTAACTATGGTCTTTTAAAGTGTAACAGTAATAGTTTTCACAAAACAAATGAATACATTATAATACATGTACATTGTATGAAATAACTATACTGATACTGTCTAATAATATATTATTAATTATATCGAAATCTATATTATATAATTTAATATTAATATCCATTCATAATAACTAATACGAAACAGATTATATTATAAATTTGCAGATAATTTTTTTAACGTCATTTTGAAGTTTTAATGACCTATAAAATAAAGAAACAGTTTTAAACAAGATTAACTATGGTCTTTTAAAGTGTAACAGTAATAGTTTTCACAAAACAAATGAATACATTATAATACATGTACATTGTATGAAATAACTATACTGATACTGTCTAATAATATATTATTAATTATATCGAAATCTATATTATATAATTTAATATTAATATCCATTCATAATAACTAATACGAAACAGATTATATTATAAATTTGCAGATAATTTTTTTAACGTCATTTTTATTCTTGCTTTCCTTTCTAGCCAGTTCAGTATCAGTAGGTTTATATTGTATAATTATATATTAAATAATATATGTAAGTAATGTAAGATTGTAAATATCCATTCATCATTCATAATCACAATAAATATTACGAACCAGATTATATTTGCAGAGAATTTTTTAACGTCATTCTTAGTTCTAACGTCATTCTTAGTTCAGTATGTTTATATTGTATATATTTAAGATTAGAGTTATAGATATTGTCTATTGTATTCTATAACTTGAAGCATAAGTCAAATAAGTGTAATAATAGTTTCTATTCGAAAATTAATTAATAAACTAAGTAAGATAGACTTACCTTTTTAGAACTCTTTTTTTTTTTCTATAAAGACAGCATTTCGAAGCTCTCCTAAAGCTTTGATGGCATTTTCCAAATCTTTGAAGGTATCAAAATTGCAATTTGCAGCTAAAACACTTTCAGGATTCATTACTGAGCCGAGATGCTCTCACAAGTACGAACAAGTAAAAAAAATGATCGAGGCATTACTTCGCCCTCGTCATAGAAAGCGGGTTTTTAAAGTTCCGGTTTTCGTTTGATGTGATTGACTGGAGTACCAATAGCCCCTAGAGAGCTATTGGTAGTTCACTACCAATAGACACTTCCTATATATATTATGATTGAATTGTTTTTTTTAGTGAACTCCTGGATTGCCAGGATGATTTATAATTATAATAATGATGAATAACAATAATTACCATAAAAATGACAGATAGATACTGTTACTGTGTGTTTTTTGTAAAAGTATAATAATACTGATATTAACAATCTTCCTGTCCTAACCTAAGTTCAACGTCAAGAACAAGATTCAAGAATTTCAGATCAGTATCAGATTAGAATTAGGGGGCATCCATTAATTACATCAACAAAAATGGGGTTGGGAGGAGAGGTTGGTGAGGAGAGGTTGGTGAGTGTTGGTTGTAGGCAATGCTGGGAAAGATATTTAGATAGGAGATGTGTGTTGTTGACGGGGGGGGGGGAGGGGGGAGGTCTAGATTTGTAGACGTCAACAATCATATTTTTTCTATTAGAATGTTAATGTTAAAAATAGACTGGTTCTTACATTATTTTAAACAATTTTAATGAGTGTAAATAGTAATATATGACTTTATTCGCGACATGTTTATGATCGCCACTCTTCAAAATTTGCGCATATCATACATAAAGTCTAACTATAATAAGTTAAAGTAGGTTCTTTCCGAGAATTTTCGGGAAAACCCGTCAGCTGTAAACACTGGGTCAAAGGAGTCAAAGGTAAATGATGATTTTGGGTTGAAAGGTCAAGTTTGTTTTGTGTTTACAACAACAAAATATGGGGCAAACGTGCGCAAGCTTCTCGACATTCTCGAGAGAATTCTATTGTCTGCCTCGATATTTCGAGAACTTCTTGTGGAGGGATATAAATATTAGTCAGATGATTGTGTGTAACAGTAAGAGTGAAACGAAAACTTGTTATACAGAGCAGACGCGCATTTAAATAATATGTTTGCCATAACACCCCGTTTGGACGACTTCGGTCTGTTACGCTTTGCTGATGAGCTCTCTAACTGCTGGGATCGTTCTCCCCTTTTACAAGCTGTTGGAGTTGACAGGGAATCAGAGGTATTTATATTTATAACTTTGTGTTTGTTAATTCGGTTATCGTTATTTCCATAAATATAGCTAATGATCTTGAATTAATTTTTTTTTTAAATTTTAGGCCTGCTCACCAGGGCAGAGCCTGGTGCAGTTTATTTTACACATCCGCTCAGGGTATTTTGAGAAAATACCCGACATGTCCGTCCGAGTGTTACAAAAATAATAGTATAATTATCTTATTTTCTATACTATAATATAATCCTAACCCAGTGGTTCTCAATTTTTTTAATGCATCCACCGCTTAACTTAATAACAATAGTGGTTGCCAAGACTGCAGCCACCCAAAACCAGAGTTAGGCCTATATTGCCTATAGTCTATAGTATATATTGCTTGAACTTGAGAAACAAGTGTTGAGAATTACAAGTGAGAACGGGGCAGAGCTTTTTGTAGATAAAAAAAGTGTTGGTACCGTAATTGTGATCAGGGATATAAGGGAGCAGAAATAAGGGCTAAGACTTAGAAATGTGGAGGGTTCTGGAAAGGGCGCAGAACATGTTTTAATAAATTCAGGCACCTGGTTAGAGTTTTGCTTTGAAGTGGCCAACTTTTAAGTTGAAGCAACAATAAAAAAAATGAAAGTGATTATTCGCAAAGCCGTGCGTATAATGCTCGCCGCTATTTGAAGATTTTGGTCTGCCGATAACGCTCTGCATTATTCGCAGAATGTGATAAATTAAATTATGAATATAAAATATAAAGTTCACCTTGTAAGCAGCTCCTCAGTAGTATAGTGGTAAGTATCCTCGCCTGTCATGCGGAAGACCCGTGCTCGATTCCCCGCCGAGAAGCTACTTTTTATAATTAAATATTTAAAAAAAATAAATATTTAAAGGTTATTTCGTATGGGAAGCGTTATTCGCAGATCTCTGCGAATAATGCCGAGTGTTATTCACAGATCTCTGCGAATAATGTTGAGCATTTTCGACAGACCGACATCTTCGTGAATGATGCAGAAGGTTATTGGTAGACAGAAATTTTCAAATAATGTAGAGCGTTATTTGCAGACAGAAATTTTCCCATAATTACGCAAATTTCTAGAACAAATAAGGATCAAATTCCAAGCCGGGGGTGGGGGGTTGTAATTTTAAGTAGTGTTGTATATATCGATCTTTAATGAGTATGAGTAAAATTTAATAGGCCTAACTATAGCCTATATATTGGATATAGGACAATTAATTGTGCCTACATCTGCTCTGATGCTCTGTTAGTTTTATTATACTTTTTATTTATACAATTTTATTATACTTTTCATTCTGTATATAGGACAATTAATTGTGCCTACATCTGCTCTGATGCTCTGTTAGTTTTATTATACTTTTTATTTATACAATTTTATTATACTTTTCATTCTGTCCAACAACATAGGTATTCAAAATTCTAGTTTCAATCTATTTTTTTAGAATGTTCATTCAAGTTTGTAAAAAACTCGTATCCAGAAATTTGATCGATAGAAATTTGGTCGATGGTAAATTGATAGACTGTAATTTGATGGAACGGAAATTTGGTTGAATCTTCTTTTCAGTTTTTATGTTAAAATTTTGTTTTAAATTTCTTTTTGAACTCATTATTTTGTTTTACTATATAGTATGGTGCGTTTAAAAAGAAATTAGACAAAAATTTAAACGGGTGACCTGACAACATTATTCGCAGAGCTTTGCGGAGATCGCTTCCCATTAAAAAATGAAACAAAAGAAAAATGTTAATAAATATCAAAAGCAATTTAAAAAAAAATGAAAATAAACTGTCCAAATATTTATATTAAACTGGTTATATTCAAACTGGAGGCAGAAATGCGTAAACTTCCCATCTGTATAAAGTTGACAAAATGCATTGAATTAACATACTTTATAAGAATCCGAACAAGTGCTACAAGTCCCCAACTACATTGTATGCTATTTACACACATTTATCATGGCCCTGAGCTATATGTCCCAATCCTTTTTACAACAGATTTATTCAGAGGCATAGCGAGGGGGGGCGGGGGGACAGATGTCCCCGGGCGCCAGCTAGTTAGGGGCGCCAAAATGTGCTTTGATATATTAATGGTAAAAATAATGTGTTTGAGAGTTGAAAAAAGAAAAGGGGGCGCTTTAAAATTGATCTTGTCCCCGGGCGCGAATCTTGTCCCCGGGCGCCAAACACCCTCGCTACGTCTCTGGATGTATTACATCATATTTAAATTGAGACTATTCCCAAAACAAAAGAAATTATTACACTCCAAACACACTTGCAGTATTTTTAAGAATTTCATTTAGAGCTGTTATCTGGAATTTTATTTTGTACTGTTGAAATCACCATTACACCATACATACCTAAAGAATTATATCAATTGATTGATTAGCTGCTAACATTTACCTAATATATCGTTAAAAAAATTATTTTAAGTAGCTGTGGTAGTGTAGTAACAATCAGAAACTAGTCAGATCACTGCAAATATTTCAATTTTGAAATGAAATGTCAAATAAGAAATAATGCACATAACAAACAGAGACTTAATATAACTACCAGTACTAGGATAAAGAAAATGTCTTGAAGTCAAAGTATAATTTTAAGCATAATTTTATACTAAGTTGTACTAAATTTTATACTACTATTGTTATAATTTTTCCTTTTTAAAAACAAATTTATGCAATTTTAAAAACATTTGGTTGACTTATAATACACATTTTCTGAGTTTGTTCAAACTACTTGGTGAAATTTTAGCAGACTTGGTCTTGATTCTGTTTATTTACTAACTGATTTTATCAAAACAGTAAAGTTGAACACCTGACTGTGTTATTGGTAAACTGAGGTTGACAGGTTGCTTTTCACCAATTGAATTAGTCAAAACCTGTGCATTTTAAAATCTTTGTTTTTTGTGTAGGCCTAATTACATTGGGACTAACAATGCATCTAATTCATCTTTATTCATCTAATTTTTTAAAGGTTCAAAATACTGACAAAGAATTCAGAATTCGTTGTGATTTTAGACACTACAAACCAGAGGAAATCAAAATTACCTCTGATAACCAGCGTGTGACGATTCATGCAAAGCATGAGGAGAAGCAGGACAATCATGGCTTTGTGTCTCGTGAAATCTGCAGAGTTTACAAACTGCCAGAGGTAAGTAGATATTTATTTCTTTTACAGACTCGGTATTGAATCCACTTAATAATTTGTGGTAATATTTTTGGGGGCTATTCATATTCTATTCTACAAAAAAACAACACAAAAAGCACTTAACTAAGTTTCTTTAAAGTCTAAATAAACAATATAAAATGGAGTTAAGACTTGTTTTAGCTAAAGCTTAGGGCAACATGATTGCAAATGAAATGCTTAGTGTATATAATGGTTTCTATAACATATTTCAGATATATTTACCTCTGGTACCTTAAATGTAACTGATATTTCTTACTTATTTTTCAGGATGTTGATGCCAAGTCCGTTACCTCCTCATTGAACTCTAAAGGTGTCCTCAACATCAAAGCCTCCAAACTTGCACTTGAAGCTCCTAAAGACACACCAATTCCTGTTCAGTTTGCTGGTTAATGTCACAGCCTTGAAATATTTTTGAAATGAAGTATTTTGCTTTTACTTCATTGGTTGACATTATTTTTAAAGGTTCACAATAGTGCCACATGAACAAGCTAACAATTACTAACATTAAAGGACCAGGTCCGAATTTCTTGTTCATTGACACTTATGTTTTTATTTTCATTGTTACTGTATTTTTTTTGTTACTGTATTTTTTTTAATATTTTTTTTTATGAATCATTAAACTTGAATATAAATATTCAAGAAATTAAATTCTCATCTTTGCTGTTTTCTTTCTTTAAATTATAGCTGTTTGATTTACATAGCCTAGCATCACTATACAGTTTGTCAACTTGACAGAGGGTTTGTTTCAAAATGTTAGCATTTCTCTGACATGGGAGAAAAAATGAAATGTACAAGAATGTACACGATTGAATCTTTGTTCACAAAAATAAAGCTAAAATGTTTGTTTTTAACAGTTAACGTTGAACTTTTCAATATTAAGGCCAGACTTCTATTTGTTAGATTTGTCTCCCTGTGTGCATTGCTGAAGCAGAACAAGATACATTTAAATACCTTGTAAATCTACACCCTCTGAATAACTGCACTGTACCAAGTAAAGAGAAAAAAAATTTTCTTTGTGAAAATAATAGTGTGTATAATTTTAAAAACAATTTAAATTGAACTTGAGGTGAATGTCTTAGGTATTAAACGAGTTGTAAATTGGGTGTGAATTACCCTTCAAATGTTCTAAAAGCTACAACTCTGTAGCTTCTATAGTTGTTTGAGATGCCCTGATCAGCTTCACTGCTCCCCCACCCACCCAGGGTCATCTTGACAGTAACAGGGGCCCTGGGGGAAAGTAAAACACAGGACCCCCACCATTCCCATCTAATCGAATTTAAGTAGTCAGTTAAACAAAACATCTTTGTTATTGTTTTTGTCATTCAGTCATAGGAGGCTCAAACAGCTCTGCCCTTGGCTTTCTACAGTAAACTTCAATATCCATGACTAGGTCTCAAGTCCTGCGGGAGCACATGGAAATGGTGTTCCTGTACTTTTGTTTTTTCGGGCCGAGTTCTGAGTTTTTTTCCCAAAACTTGAACCCCGACTATCACTTTGAGTAGTTATAGGTCTACTATATTGGCGGTGTCCTGGGCCCCAGAAGTGGCTGAAATTATAGTATGTCATGCTAATTTTTGTCAATTTTTACCCCCTCCCTCCGTTACAGTATGTCACAAAACTCAGACCACCCCCTCCTAAAGTTATACCACACTTCTCAAACTAAAAATTAACAACTTATTAATCTAAAACACAATTAAAAATAAAATTAACTTCACAAAAGGAATACATCTATCACAGCATAAAGTTTAACATCACTGTCAATTTTAAGGTTTTAGATACATGATAAAAAATATAAAATGTGTGTTACACAAGATCTGCATCCTCCCTCCCCAATCCAGAGCATTATATATTTTATGGCCGGCCTCAAAGGCCTTACTCTGACAATGCACCATAGGAAGGAAACATTTAAGTGCACACGTATGACAGTTGTCAAAATTCATATTTTTAGTGGTGCAATAAAGTATCAAATACCTTTTTGGTTAACAGAAAAACTCATGTATCACAATTGTGTGAATTGTGACAAACCAATATAAGGATAAGGATATTTTAAAATTGAATTGATAAAAAAATTGTATTCCATATCAACTAAATGAAGACCATGCAGCATGGAATAACGATCATCAAAAATTTACATTTTGCTTTAGAAATAAGGCTGCAACCACTACACAACAGCTTGGCTGGCTTTTTAACTAGGTAAAGCTGTAGAGTGGTAAGTTTGGGGCGAGAGAATACATTGTTATATTTAGTTACATTTTAATTTTATGAAAAAATTTCACCAAATAACTTAAAAGGTTTACCTATTGCTAAATGACACTTTTATCTTCTTTTCTGTTCCTCAAATACCATAGCATACAGAAAGAGAATATTACTTAACACTTCAGAAACTCATTTTTAGATATAAACAAGTTGAAAATTACTTATTTGTAAAAAAAAAAATAACGTTAGCACCCATTTATGGCCCTACAGTATCTGAAACGAGTACTTTTTTTACATTGTTTTTATTTATCATATTATTAAATTTAAATTCCTCAATCGTGTCTTTTGAGTAAACGTTACTTGAAATTTAGGTGCGCACCTTAATTTCATGTGTATGATACTGTATGCCTTCATTTCGGTAACTATATTCTATATATTCCAATTTTAGCAAATACTAGCACTGATGTAGTACATATATAGCAAAAAAATTGATTTTGGTTCTTTCATTGAAATATTTAGATTTCAATCAAAATATAAATGTGTACTCATAAAAAATATTTTATCACGTCTGTCGCAAAAAATAAAATAATTAAAACGAAATCAAAATTTTTAAAATATATAAAAAATATGGATTAAAAAGTTATCTCGAAATTATGTCAGATAACTGTAATAAGGCGGTAAAAAGTAGTACCATCTAGCGAATTCAAAACAAGATCAGACCTGAAATCGTGGGAAATATTCCCCTCAAAGTTTTGACTCTGCTGTGTATATTTAATTTAATTGTGACATAGCAGCTCTCTGTACCCAGAAAATGTCAACATTGGTAAAAACAAAACCTATTAAAAAGACCAAATATAGGCCTACAGCCTAACATTACCTTTCAATTCAATATAATAATTTACTTTTTTTACATAAATTATAAATCATCATCAATCAATCATATTCATATTATTATTTTATTATAATATTTTATTCCAAATCAAAGATTTTCCACAATTTACATGAACCTTGTTAATGTCAGTAGCATGTCACTCATGCCATGACAGATTAATCAGAATAAATTATAATATAAGACTGTACTGAACTGTAACTGTATAATTTATATTACAAAGTGTCAACATGTCTGACGACCGGACGAATAATTCTCGAGATATTCGTCTAGTGACCATGTCACATGACCGCCGTAACAAAGTTGGGGGAAATATCTGTCCACCTTGTCACGTGTCCGCTAATAGTTGATCATAAAACTGGCATCGGAGATGCATGGGGGGGGGG
>CAXITT010000098.1:370397-427027 GCA_964033795.1 Lymnaea stagnalis | reverse complement strand
GGGGGGGGGGGGGGGGCGACGAGTATACACTTCATTTCAAGTAATAAGTGGGGGTGGGGAAGCAATGCCTACTAGAAGGAAGAAATACTGGGAGTGCGTGAGAAAGGATAAATATTATAGTGAGGGTGATAAATAATTAAGGCGGGAGGTCGAAAGTTCACAAAGAAATAGACCCTACATCTTAATATAGGACCAATATAGTGTGCTGTTGGAGTAGCTTAATGCTCATGCAATATTAATAGCCAGAAATAAAACTTTTTTGACAGTAGATCTATTGATAGTCAACTGACAAGTATTGGTGTTTTTGTCTTTGGTTCATATTTTAAATTTAGGCTACTAGGTAGAGCTTTATAATATATTTAAACCAAGATAACATAATTTAAAAAAATTTTTTTACTGTGACCTCTTGCCAAATGACGTCTGCCGGAATAATAACACATACAAGTCGTCTGGCAGTCATGTGACATGCCCGCCAGAAGAATATTTCCCACACTATTTGTCCGGTCGCTGGACGTGTAGACACTGCCCTTATATAAATAAAGTGATTTAAGCCTTGCCTTAAATTAAAGACTAAATTAAATATATAATTAATTCAGAATTGGGCACTATTTGATTTTATCATTAGTACATTACTGTCATTGGCTATTTTCTGTCAACCAATTAGACCACTAGATTTTCTAAGACGTTTAAGTCTAAAGTTTCTACCTCATTCTCAGTTTCTGTTTTATTTTCTTGTATTTTTTAATTGTGGGCCTTATGACATATTGTTTAGGGAAGAAGACTGTTAGCAGTTGTTAGCCAAAACGTCAGTTTTATTGTATTTTTTTGTATGTAAAACAAAATCAAAAAGATAAAAAATATGTACATGACATTGAACTATATTTGAGTAAGTTCATTGAATAATATATATTCCGAATTAGACTTAGCCGCCTTAGGGAATGTTAGGAAGGAAGCATTGCAGTCAACCAAGTGTTGCCAACCATCTAAAAATTTTCGGCCATAAAAATTTGATATAAAACCATTAGTCAGTAAATCTACAGAAGTTTGTAAAAATTTGACCTAAAATGATCTGTCCATAAGAACTTAATGATGTCCATGAAAAAAATGAGACATTGTATCATTGTACAAAAATCATTTGAAGCAAGAAAAAAAAGGGAAAATCACAGCGTTTTAAAAATTTCTTCTTGGTTGGTTTAAACTTGTTTGATAATATTCAGGAGAATTCCGAGAAATTCAACCCTGATGAGAATGCAACACAAAAAAAGTAACATTTAGTTATAGTGTGTCAAATGACATAAACTAAAAGAGACATAGACATAAAACATTTTTTTGTACAGATAATTAAATATTTTTTAATTCTCTAGTTTTAAAAAATGTATTTGTCTAAAAATTGTGAGTATTTTAGACCATTCAAAAATCTTATTTCAATGAGTTCGCAGCCCTAGCTCTACCCATGTCATATGAGGCTTAGTGCTAAGTTACTTTTTGCTTGACTCAACTCTAGCCATAAACAAGATAAATAATGGGCTGGTCCACTGTTCCAGTATTAAACAGAAACTCGTCCCTCTCCCCCATAGACAGCGACGAGGCCATGACAAGCAATTCAGGCTCATACCAGCAAGAAGCCAGTATAGGAGCTGCTCATTCCTGCCCAAGACAATCAGGGACTGGAACCATCTTTCAAAAGGAACAGTTGAGGCGACAACACTAGACACATTTGTGTCTATTGCCTCAAGCCTTCAAACCCCTAGTGCATAATTTCCTCATCACCACCAGTAACAGAAACATTGCAAATCCCATCTACATGCATAGGAGCCAAAATTATCAATAAATTGATCGTGGGCCCTTACGATATAGAAGAAGAACTTAAAACTTGCTGTGTAAACATCATTAGCTGAATCAATCATTCCTGTCTGTCAACACTCAATACACTCATGCGCAATATTAAGAGAGAAAAAGAAAGAAGCAGAATAATTAAAACCAAAGTACTTCAAAATAAGAAAAAAGCAGAATAATTAAAACCAAAGTACTTCAACAACTGCCAAAAACTTTCAATAATCTTATTTACCAAATGAATCTCACTTAAGTTAGCTCAATTCCCAATGCTTGTAAAAAGATTAGGCTATAAAATTGCATATGGTGTTTGTTTTATTTTTTAGGAGGATCCATCTTTGGAGCGGCATTTTCGTGGTCATCGAGATGTTGTTACATCAGTGGATTTCAATCCCAACATGTCACAGTTAGGTCAGTATCTTAATAATTTACATACTGATTGTTTGTAAGCCGTGCTTAATACTTTTATACTATCAATAACTAACTGTGGAATCAGGATCTCCTTGTTTAAATTGCATATTTAAAATTGTTTTTTTCATATTTCTTCTTGTAGCTTCCAGTTCTTTAGATAATAACCTAATGGTATGGAATTTCAAAGCAAAAATGAGAGCTTACAGATTTGTGGGACATAAGGTAAGTCACCAGTAGTGTAATTTTAATGTACTATTGATTATGAGCGAAAATGTATTGAAAGTATGCTTTTTAAACATATTTCTCCAACCAATGATCTAACAAATATATATTGCATGTGAATTGATGATTTCCAATTACCATCTTCTGTTCTCAAAACTTGTGTTGATAGAATTTTTTAAAAATCATTTCAGGATGCTGTTAATTGTGTAAAATTTTCACCATCTGGACATCTTGTTGCATCAGCATCTAGAGACAAAACTGTTAGGTTGTGGATTCCTAGTGTGTAAGTTATTCTTCTCGTATTACACAAAGTCCTTGCAATTTTGGTATCGCAAAATGTTTATTTGCTTTAATACTTTTTAAGGGCCAAAAATAACAACTAAATCTTTAAGGCACTTGCATTATGCAAATCTATATTAATATATATGTCAGGGGTCCTCAAACTTTTTAATAAATTACTTGAACTATTGTTTGATCTTATTCTAGAAAAGGTGAGTCCACTGTGTTTCGTGCTCACACTGCAACAGTAAGAAGTGTTGATTTCTCTTCTGATGGCCAAGCTATGGTAACATCTTCTGATGACAAAACAGTCAAGGTGAGCACATTTGATTTTGGGGAGGATAACACCCCCCCCCCCCTTCAACAATCTAATTTTAACAAGCAACTGCTCTTGTATTATGGTTGCTGGTTTCATTTAGTCTGAATTAATTGTTAACAGTTTTTAAGTAGGTGTATGTTGTGATATTAAAAAAAAATTAGCAATCTTGTATAGAAACAACTGAGAATTATTAAAAATATAAGTAAAGGCTAAAAGTTATTTATTTGAGATGGGTGTCTTATAAAAGTTGCAGAAAATTCTGATTTACTATTTCTTTATGACATAAGTGTAGCCAGGCATTGAAAACCCATGATCTTGTTTATCCTGAACCACATTTTGTGAGCCAAGCAAGGGGGCAAAGGTTAGAAAACATGACATAACAAACTTTTTCAGTCTGGAAAATAGAAATAGCAAAAAGGATGTCACAGAGCCTTTGTGTTTTCTTTTTCAGAAACAAAAGCTCTAAACTGATCTTTCTCATTTGATGAAAGTACTGCATCTGCCTTGTCACCTTTCTGGTCTCAAACCCCACTCTTCCTCCTCATGCATCCCATCTCAACAACCCCTCCCACCCTGACCCTAACGACTCTCTCCAGATGAAATCATGGTTAACAAACAAAATTAATTTTTCAGCTCTGGACTGTCCACAGACAAAAGTTTATGTTCTCATTAACACAACACAGCAACTGGGTGAGGACAGCGAAGTAAGTTGGTTTGTGAAAAAATTCTTTGCTCTTATTTTACAGGACTTAATATTAGAGTATTGTATGTATGGCATCTTTCCGTCTGCGGGAGACGATAGATTATCTTTATTGTTTGCAGCTCTTGGTGTGGCTGGTGAGACCAATCCTAGAATGGCAGTCTCTGTTACGTTTCCCACATACGAATGCGGTGGAGCAGTATTTACCGGCCTTCCTCTCGCTTTTTGCAGCTGTTTCCGCCCTGTTTTGCGCCTCGGCATGTAGTGATCTTGCCTTCACGATGCCCCGCCATGAGGATCGATCCTCTGCCAGCTCCTCCCAGTTTGAAATGTCGATGTTGGCCGACTTCATGTCTCTTTTGCATATGTCTAAGTATCTCAGACGAGGCCGTCCAACTGACCTTTTCCCTGTTGCCAGCTCGCTGTATAGCACGTCCTTTGGTATGCGACCAGGTTGCATTCGCTTGACGTGTCCAAGCCAGCGGAGGCGTCTTTGGATTAACATGGCTGGGAGGCTACACATGTTTGTTTGGCACAGGACATCCGGGTTGGGGACTTTGTCTTGCCATTTAATGTCAAGGATGTGGCGCAGGCATCTGAAGTGGAAGCCATTGAGCCTTCTTTCGTGGTTAGAGTATGTGGTCCACGACTCGCATCCATACAGGAGTGTGCTCAGTACGCAGGCCTGATACACCTGCAGTTTAGTTCTTGTTGTGAGTTTGGTCAAATGCCAGACTCTTTTCTTCAGTCTGGCCATAACAGTTGCGGCCTTCCCTATCCTTCCACTTATCTCATCCTCCATTGAGAGGGTGCTCGATATTTTGGATCCCAGATATGTGAATCTGTCAACAGTATCCAAGTCGTAGTCATCGATGGCGATAGTGGGGAGGGATAGAGTCTGATTTAAAGACACATCTATTTCGCAAACACCTTCTGTGATGATTGTCAACCTTATTTTCCAGTTAATGCATAATGGCTGTGTTGCTTATGGTTGAAATGGCTAGAAAGACTTTGCCATTGTATGCTTGTAATTACTTTTTGTAGTGTTGCGTTTGTTTTAAATGTGGTAAATTATAGATTTCTTTTTTGTTGACTTTGTACCGCGCTTCGAGCCTTTGGGGATGAAGCGTGTTTTTGAAATGAACTTTATTATTATTATTATTATTATTGTCAAACAGTTGGATACATAGACCAGTTTTAAAAACTGCCTCATAACTTATGGTGCTGTTTTTATCAATTGGTATTAATAACTTTTGTCCATTTTCAGATTCTCACCAGATGGCCGACTTGTTGTATCTGGCAGTGATGATAAAACAGTTTTACTTTGGGATCTCAATAGTAAACAGTGCATTCATACTTTCCATGAGACTGGCGGGTTAGTCTTGAAACATCTGATTTTATTTAAACGTAGTCTCTTTAATATGTAACTATAATAATTGAGTTCTTATTTTACATGGTCTAAGCAGACATAAAACAAGCTTGGCCCCCCTGTTGATAACATTACTGTTGTGTTAGAAATTGTAAAGGTTTTCACATTGCCAGGTTGTCAATGATTTCAAATTAAATTTTATTTCACTGATGCAGATTTGTGAACTGTGTTGACTTCCACCCAAGTGGAACATGCATTGCGTCAGCGTCTACTGATGGTGGTGTCAAAGTATGGGACATTCGGATGAATAAAATCCTGCAAAATCACACAGGTATTGCTGTGAATAAAAAATGTTATTAATGAGCACAAAAATGATTTTAGCTTCTGAAATAATGTTTGCCTGGTGGTTAGAGTTGTTTTGTTTTTTTTGGTACGACGCTACATAACTTGGTTGTCTCACGAGTTTAAACGTTCCTTGTTGTTGGGTGTCAAGCAGTAGATTAATAACATCACAGTTGTTCAGAAACTTTTCTTTTGTTGTTGGGTGTCAAGCAGTAGATTAATAACATCACAGTTGTTCAGAAACTTTTCTTTTGTTGTTGGGTGTCAAGCAGTAGATTAATAACATCACAGTTGTTCAGAAACTTTTCTTTTGTTGTTGGGTGTCAAGCAGTACATTAATAACATCACAGTTGTTTAGAAACTTTTCTTTTGTTGTTGGGTGTCAAGCAGTACATTAATAACATCACAGTTGTTCAGAAACTTTTCTTTTGTTGTTGGGTGTCAAGCAGTAGATTAATAACATCACAGTTATTCAGAAACTTTTCTTTTGTTGTTGGGTGTCAAGCAGTAGATTAATAACATCACAGTTATTCAGAAACTTTTCTTGTTGTTGGGTGTCAAGCAGTAGATTAATAACATCATAGTTATTCAGAAACTTTTCTTGCTTGGGGGTAAAAAAAGGCTAGTATCGTTAAAAAAGTATTTCACATTGACTCAATGTATTTGTTACAAACCTCCAAAGCCCACACAGGAGCTGTCAATAAGCTGTCATTCCATGCCAGTGGGAACTATTTACTAACAGCTTCAGATGATGGCACTCTAAAAATATTTGACCTTTTGGAAGGTAGAATATTCTACACATTGCACGGGCATCAGGTTAGTAAAATTTGTAGATGTTTGAAGCGTATTTGGTTTTAAGGATTTTAATATAAGTTATATTTTAAAATTAATATTTACAAAAATTAGGTTATGGTACTTATAGAAACTAAAGTGGATTTTAAAAAAAAAATATTATTTTTTTCAGGGACCAGTTACTGCAGCTATTTTTTCTAAAAACGGCGAATACTTTGCCTCAGGTGGACACGATGAGCAGGTAAATAAAAGAAGTCACATATTGCATTAAAAATTGGAAAGGAAGCAATCATTTCTAAATAATGAAAAAAAAAACAACAAACTCATATTTGAATCTCCAAAGTCTTGAACAGAAAACTCCTTCACTGTCATCAGACTTTGAGGGTCAACATGAGCTGAAGAATCATTTGTACCTCATAATGTTTGAAAAGATGGCTCATTTTTTGTTTTCTGTTATGTTATGTGACATGAGCTGAAGAATCATGTGTACTTCATAATTTTTTAAAAGATGGCTCATTTTTTGCTTTCTGTTGTGTTATGTGACATGAGCTGAAGAATCATTTGTACTTCATAATGTTTGAAAAGATAGCTCATTTTTTGTTTTCTGTTGTGTTATGTGACATGAGCTGAAGAATCATTTGTATCTCATAATGTGTGAAAAGACAGCTCATTTTTTGTTTTCTGTCGTGTTATGTGACATGAGCTGAAGAATCATTTGTACTTCATAATGTTTGAAAAGATAGCTCATTTTTTGTTTTCTGTTGTGTTATGTGACATGAGCTGAAGAATCATTTGTATCTCATAATGTGTGAAAAGACAGCTCATTTTTTGTTTTCTGTCGTGTTATGTGACATGAGCTGAAGAATCATTTGTACCTCATAATTTGTGAAAAGACAGCTCATTTTTTGTTTTCTGTCGTGTTATGTGACATGAGCTGAAGAATCATTTGTACCTCATAATTTGTGAAAAGACAGCTCATTTTTTGTTTTCTGTCGTGTTATTTGACCATTATGTACTATGAATTTTAATCCCATTATAAAAAAAACCCTTTAATTAGAATAAACTGTTAGAATAATGTGAATATATTTAACAGCACTATCATTTCATCACAGGTGCTGGTATGGAAAACCAATTTTGACACTGGGTCTGATATAAGCACAAAAACAAAACGAAAACGTGACAAATCTGTTGAAAAGCCTACAGTGGAGGACATCCCACCCAGACAAGGTTACTACTCACCTAGGCATCCAGAAGAAAACACAGTAAGTGCAATTTCCATGAACTTTACAAAATTTTAGAGAACAGCTCTCTGGTCACATTCAGTAGTTAACAAACAGGTTTATTCAATTGCTGCTCTTTCTTTGAAACTATTTTTCCTTACAAAAAAATGATGTGTGGCAATGTGCAATCAAATTTTTTTTTTTTATCCATTTGAATGCTTGAGAACTGTTTGCAGCTCTTCAGTAGTCTAGCTCTTTGTTTTTCTCAATCAGTTGGCATTTCACCAAATGAGTGATGAATGACTGATGGGGGGGTCAAGGTTAGATCTAACAATTTGTCCACCCACGGATCATAGGAAAAATAATTAATTTATGAAAAAAGTAAATGTGTGTTGCCAATGATTCTAGAGGGAGTCTTAAAGAGTCTTGTAAAAAGGTGGCAGAAAGCTCTGATTTACTCTTCCTTTACAAAATAAGTCCGGACAGGTGTCAGATAGATATCCATGATCTTGATTGTCCTGACTGACATTTTGTGAGCCACAGCAAGGGGGCAAAGGTTAGAAAACATGACATCACAACATTTTCAGTCTGGTAAATAGAATGGCAAAGAGAGTGTCACAAAGCCTTTTTTTTTTTTCCTCAAAAGCAAAGCTCATGAAGAAAACTATTATCAAATGTTAAAAAGTACATCAATCTTAACTGACCTCTATCATTTGATGAAAATACTGCACTGCCTTGTCACCTTTCTGGTCTCAAACTCTTTCTCCACATGCATTTCATCTCCACAACCCCTCCCACCTTGACCCTACTGACTCTCTCCAAAGAAATTATCATTAAAAAACAAAAGTTATTTTTCTTTTTATTGCATCAAAGAATTAAGCAGAGGAGCTTGATTTATCAGTAGCCGACCAATGTCCTATATTTGTAACATACATAAGCTTATGCAATAATATTTTAATGAAAGGCAAAAATGAATACTGCTGTCAATCTGAATCCAGTTTGGGGTAGATGTTTATATTATCCATTTAGCTTACATCTGCATCACATTTGATCTCACAAAGAAACCAAACAATCAGGCACCAAACCTTTATTATAAAATGTGTTGATGCATTATCAGAGAAAAGTCATTTACCCAGATATTTTCATTTCACCGCTTTCACAATTAGTCTGGATAATTGAGTTTCTATTTTAATATCAAATTCAGACAGGAACAAATATTTTTTGAAAAACTAATTCAAATCAGTATTACTGTTTATCTACCAGGTAGACGCCAGACAACAGCTCCATCGATTGGATGATCTCACCCAAGGCATCACAAATGTTGAGCCAGTCCATGTATGTTTTGCAAATAAAGTTTGAACTTTTTCATTTATGAATGAAACACAGCATGAAATAAATAATTGAGCTGGTTAAAATGCATTTAATTCAAAAGCCAAAAATGAAGAGAGAAAGCGGTTGGCAAATAAAATTTGAGGAGTTCACTATCTTGGTTAAGGAGGGAAGATTCATGAAATTAATCTTCGATATTCCACTGTATTTTTTATGTTTTAAGAAAGTGTATCTTTTTAAATCACAGTTTTTTAAAATATAAATTTATGCAAATTGAAAGTTTTGTTGTCTGGCTCTCAGTTTGACAAAGATATAGAAGAAAAAAATCGCAACTGGTCTAAAGGAGATAGTGAGACCCCAGAGACAGAACGCCTTGATGTGCAGATCCCCCAACAGCTCACTGTGTTTATGCAGCATGTGGCTAGTCAGCTGGATATTCTGACTCAGGTTAGTGAGACAAGATAATTTAGCTCAAATGCAAGGGGGAAGGGTGGGGGGGGAGGTCTTTTTTAACCCAGATGAGTTATCTCTGTATGGTGGAAGCTGAGATTTCCTGCTGTTTGCATTGATCTCGTAGACTGACCAATATGCATTGATCTTGGAGACTGACCAATATGCATTGATCTCGGAGACTTACCAATATGCATTGATCTCGGAGACTGACCAATATCAAAATATATTTTCATTCTTACTCAAACTACATATCTAAACAAGCTAAGAGCATTTGTTTCTGTCTTTACTTTAACTATTTTTGCTGTTGAAGGCTTTTTGGCTGAAACTTCCATTTCCTATTATTATCTATTTTCAGGTTTTACTGTACCTTTTGTATATTATTAGAAGGAGAAGATTGTTTATTTTCATCCATTTCATTTACATAAGGAAATGTTAACATATTCGGTGGCGATGCTGTGTCTGTATATTTGAACACATTTTAAAATGTAAAGAAAAATGTGTCGGTGAAGATAAAAATGAGAATTCTTTTAATTGATGAACTTATTTTTATTTCATAAATACTAGGGATGATGACTGCAAATTGTGCCAATATGTTTCAAAATGTTTCAGCCTTTATTCAAGTGCTTATATGACTGCTTTGTTAAAATAAAAATTCTTTTCTTTTTACTTAGGAATAACTTTCAGAGTTTTAAAAATCAACAGTTAAGGGATATCTAAATCACACCATACTGTAATAAAAAAACAACAAAAATTTCTGTAACTAATTTAAAAATTCTCCTGTTCCAGACCGTCTCATTACTTGAGCAGCGATTAACCATTACAGAGAACAAACTTGTGGAGTGCATGAACATAAAGAAATGACCATAAGCTGTAAGCCATTAGTCATCAAGAAATAACTGTCTAACTAAATAAGCATTAGTAGCAATATTTTAGTTGGCAGAAAGTTCAACAAACTATCTGTAATAAGTCATATTTAAAACAAAAATATTTTTTGTTACCTTATATTTATATTTCAATAATAGTTATGGAATAGTCATCCTATCTTTCTAACTGCTTTGGGCTTTGTAAATAATGAGCCTGGAGAAATGTTTTATTTAAACTACTTGCAGCATCCATTAATTTGTTTATATACAGCAGACTTGAATTCTGGAGACCAGAAAGTTTGCATTACTGAGTTAATGAGCGTGTTAGGAAATGTATTAAATGATTTTAAAATTGTTTGACATACTAGTTACAGTAAGATACAGATCTGGTTTTAATTTAAGATCCCTTGTTTTAATTATTTGTGTTTTGTTATTGACAATCTTCATATTCTCAATTTAAACAGAATTCCCAGTTAGTTTCCTTATAGGATTTTTTTTTTTTTTTTTTTTTTTTTTTGTTTTAAAAAATTATCTTTTAAAAGGGAATTTTTTGTAAAGTTTTTTTTTTTTTTTTTTTTTTTTTTTTTTTTTTTTTTTTTTTTTTTTTTTTTTTTTTTTTTTTTTTTTTTTTTTTTTTTTTTTTTTTTTGGTTTCAAAACAATACCTCTAGAAAGGGCAATTTTTTGAAAGATTTTATATATTCCTTTATTCCTTCTCCATATCCTCTTAAGATAAGGAAAATCCCCAAATATATATAAGTGTAAGTTATTTTTTTTTAAAATATATTTTTAAACTCTATTTATTTATGCTTTTAAAGAGCCAAGGAAAATTAGGAACTAGATAATGCACTTAAGTAAATCATTTTCCCAAATGTCTCAGAACGTTTTTATTTGCATTAATAATTATTTGAAAAAAAGAAAACATTCCACTAGAGAGTTGGACAAACTGAAATTAAAGCTTTCAGGAAGTATTTTGTAATAGAAAAATTACATGTATTTATTTTTGTATATATGCATGTTTAAAATTAAACAATATTTAAAATTGCATGCTTCTCAAATTTTGATCAGATATTTGTAATCAAGTCGCTGCATCAAAAACATTTGTGGCTCATCTCTGGCTTCAATAGCTTGATGTTTATTATCTTTATCCATATTTAGAAGAATGTATTATATTATTGTTTGCATTAAATTTATAAAAGTAAAAGCTCTTGTCAAACACCCTTAGGTTTGTGGAGTTGTCTGTAAGCCAAAATGTCTTAAACTCTTTTAAAATAAAGTGGTTACAACGTAGCAAGCAAACTTTTCTCCCACTGATGTCAGGTTCAAATTCACTCGTCTTATTGGGTATTTGAAAAGAGCTATCAATCTTTGAAGAATGAGTGGAATAAAAATTCTAAAACTTCTTTAGCATCACATTTAATTCCGTCCATTTACATTAAATATGAATGCATTTTTTCTTAATATTTTCATGACTTTTTTTTTTTAAATTTTACAAAAGTGTACATTTAAAAAAGTTATTAAACCACTGTAGTTAACACTCCATGATTTTTGTTTTTATTTTGTTGAGAAATTTTGATCAACATAATATACTACATGAATAAATTGAATTCCATAATAATGGAACGCAAAAATACAATTTTCTTATGACTTATTTTCTTATTTTCCGTTGTAGAAGAATTTTTTGGAATCATAAAGTTAAAGCGAAATAGAATTGTAACATTTATTTAGCTTTATAAAAGTTTTTAAATGTCTTACTATGTGCCATATTATTAAATAGAATTGAACAGAGACAAATCTCAATTATTTGTGGAATAAATAAACGCAAAACGGATTTTAAAAAATATAAATGCATTTATTGTTGTTTTACATAATTAATTTTGAAAGACTTTTTTTTTTAATGAAGATTTGTGGTTGCAAAATATACAACATATTATTTTCAAGTACGTAAATTTTACCAGTATAAAAAAATAAAGTAGGAATTATTTGATAATAAGTAAAACAAGTTGTAATGCAGGGGTACCTCCTGTACTCCCAGGACATTTTTTGGTGTTTTAATTCTAAAAAAAAAAAAAAAAAAAAAAAAAAGGAAAAAAAAAAAAAAAAAAAAATAAAAAAATAAAGAAGGAATTATTTGATAATAAATAAAAAAAGTTGTAATGCAGGGGTACCTCCTGTACTCCCAGGACATTTTTTGGTGTTTTAATTTTAAAAAAAAAAAAAGAAAAAAAAAAGGGGGATCAGAATGTAAATTAATAGCCATTACCCGTCGATGAACACAAGCTTAAGTATGGCATATTCTTATGCGTGGAACATTTGTTTTTTTTAATCAATTACAGGGAACCAACAAAAAAAAAGTAATGGTAGAAAAATAAAAAAGAATATAAAAATATTTATTCATCATTTTTTTAAAGGTACAAAGTGAAAAGTCATCTGCGCATGAAGAGTGGAATACATATCAAATGGAATTTTACAATAAATGTTTAGTTTATAAATATCACATTAAATATTAAGAAATAAAAATAATTTAAATTGAAAAAGAGTAATTGATATGTATAGTTAATAGTGTTCAGGGACAATGTGATACTCATTGATAATGCTGCAATGTATAATTTATTTGTAATATAAAATTTAGTTATTTAAAAATTAAAAACGTACATTTTCGTTGGTTAGGGTTATTATTGATTGATTACAGCAAAATATACTTAAAACTATTAAATCAACAACGGATAGGCAAATAAAAAAGAAAATAATGACAGGGATTATTTTCAATTATTAAAGAAAATAAAAAATTTAAAAGTCTTTCTTGTAATATATGGCTGGACAAATCCACAAGAAGTCTCTTTAAAAAAAAAAATAACTAACTCTTATTGTTATTTATTACAATAGAAAAAATTTAAATTGTATCCCTAGATTATAATTATATACATATTTTCCAGTCATTATCTGATGCAGTACAAAAAAGTTTGAGAACCATTTATGTAAATATAAACTTTTAATTTTATTTGTATACTTATTTAGAATACATAATACTTTTTTAATGGTAGGAAAAGATTGGTATGCATAAAAATGAATGCATCCAATGAGAATATTTCACAAGAGTATTTATGCTTTCATCCAATAATGAAATATTGGATGCATCACTGGTTGTTGTTTTTCAATTTCTTTTCTGAGCTGCTTTGAATTTGAAAGCAATCGCTCTTTCTTCTTTCAATCTGGCATCAGATTCTGTGAGCAGATTCATGTCAAGGTCCTCATAACAGCTTCGCTGTTGGACTGGCAGCTTCATCTCTTCTTGCAGTTTCAGAAACCTGAAATTCACAGGACAGTAGCAGGAAAAGGCATTTCCTATTTTTTATGTTCCAATGAACAAAATCTTCTAGTGTGTGATTGAAATTGAACAATTAAAAAAAAAAAAGACAATTACTAAGTTTACATTTATTTTTGGCTAAACTATGATAGAAGTGGTTTACGATGAAAAAGAAAAAGACTTCAAATGTTTTCCTTGTCTTTGGGGAATATCAAAACTTATAATGATGATGTAGAAAAAAAAATGGTGCATCTCCATCAGTAATTATTCATAATAGTCATATGTCATAAATGGCTCTACAGCCCACTTTGGGCTCCGACCTGCTGCAACACATCCTTTCATTCAGACCAAGCCATCGCTTTTCGTCTCCATCCGCGGACCCTTCAGTATTTTAAATCTGTCTCCACATTATCAATCCATCTCAGTCTTGGTCAACTATGCACTGTCTGCCCCCTGGTTTCTGTCTGTCATGAGTATTTATTACCAGCATTAATCTCACCTGTCAATATAGCCACTAAGCCATTCCCTGTGTTTGAGACCTGTAATCCATAAGTCAGGTATTGCAGATCTACCAAGTGCACAGCCCAACATGGCACCAGCTACAGCTGCATTTGTATCTGCATCACCCCCCTATGAAATAAAAAAAAACTTGTTCTTTATAAAAAAAAAATGGGATGAAAATTAGTATTAATGAGGAGCATTATCACTCAGCTGAATTCAAAGTTACAACCTGATATAAAAATAAATGAGTGGACTTGACTACCTCCATTATTAGCTTGATCATGGCCTTCTTAAAGTCTTTCTGCCTCAATGCCCAGAATCCTGCACCCAAACATTTGTATGTATAGCCTATCTTGCCTGGTTCTGTCAACTGCAGTTTTTTAAGTTTTGAACAATTCATGTAAAAGAACAACTCTTTCTTCTGAAAATATATTTTTTACACCAGGGTAAAAAAAAAAAAGCAAGAAGCTTTGCAATATGAGATTTTCATAATTGGCAAAAAAAACAAACCCTTTTGCAAAAAAAAAGAAAAATCAAAAGATGTAACAAACACATCTAGTTAATTCTACACAGCATAATCCTGATTCCTTTCAATATTACAAATGTTAAAAATTCATCAATAATTAGTTAGAAAGAATAATTATTAAACAATATATTATTTAAAATCAGAGCCGTTGCATGGGACCTGCAGCCCCTGTGGCTGTATGGAGCCTTGGATATTTAAAGGACACAAAGTTTGTGATGCTGGAAAATACTTTAAACTTTGAACTCCAAAAGTCAAGTGAAACATAAATGTCGGGCTACTACTACTACTAGTGTTTTCCACTGGTAATTTTAACTTTAACTGATGGCTAAATAAGTCTCATATTAAACTGCAGACAATGATCATAAGATGAGATACAACAGAATAATAATTATCAGTTACCTCTTCTTCAGTTCCTAGCACCCGACAAGCTTGTTCATAAGATTTTGTCACAAGTGACTCAACATCTAGTTGGCTCTTCTGATCAGGACTCTGTTTAGCTGTGTGTTGCAGCATGAGTGATATACACACACTGACTGCTACACAAGAGGCTTGGCATCTATTCCATTGAGGTAGAAAAAAAATGTTTATTTAAATGTTCATTAAAATGTTTATTGGTGTGTTAAAGAAAATGTTGATGTTATGATCAAAAATAAAATGCGTATTCCCAAAAAAGTTTAAGGTAACATAAAACATTAAAAAATAAAAATCATTACACATCTTGTGAAATGAAGAATTATATTTAACAATCACAATTCCCTATTTGCAATAGAAAGTTAAGATGGAGTTCACTGCCTAAATTTAATTTGAATAAATGTTACATCAATGCTGAAGAAGCTAGTTTGATTAATTGGGCAGTGAAGCAATGGTTACATTATTATATATTTAATTATATGTGGTACCTGTTCAATTTTACCTGGGATCAGCATGGGTAGTTTTACAAATATCTAATGTGTTGGATACTACTGCCTCTAAATCATCAAAATGGTGTATCCCCAATACTGAGGTCCTCATCACAGCTCCATTAGGGGCTATATTACGCTGACTGTTATCCCAGCATTCATAAGATACCTGAAATGCAGTAGTTGTCTTCATCAAAGTTCAAACTAGTTTTACAAAATTAAACTAATAATTCCTATATAAACTACACTAATATACATTCATAAAAATGCTCTGGACAAATAAAAAGAAAGCTTATACTACAACATTGATACCCTCAGAAGCAAATGACATTGTTTATTTTATAAACCTTATGGGGATCTGTGGTGAAATTGTGATGCTTTAACACTGTGCTTGTCGTTTTGCCGATTCCCATCCCACCATAGTCTCCTAGTTCAGGAAATCCTTGCTCCATCCATCGCTTTATCCTTAAGGCAAAGTCAGTGACCAAAATCTAAAATAAAAAAATGCATTTTAAAATGTTTGAATAGAATCTGTATAAATTCATAAGTTATCAATAAAAATAATACAAAACATTCTGTATAATTATTGCATTTGGGTCTATCAAATACTTTACTGTCAACGTGTAAAACAAGCTTTTATAAAATTTATAATTTTTTGTTGGAGATTATTTATTTCAAAGATATTATTTGATTAATTATCAGCAACTTCAATTTTAGGTCTTAATCTTCTAAAATGGAATTTATAATTTAATAAGATTACATTTAAAAAAATTTAAGTTAGGAATGCAATGAATAACTTACCTGGCCTTTATTGTTGAGAATGGACTGCATTATGACAATCATGTGATCACTGTCATCAGTCCAATCCCCTTCCTGCCATCTACTTCTATGAAAATCTGGAACTTTTTGTGAATATTTCAAGTCTTTTGGTCTCCTGCCATAATACTGTGGAACAAAAAAGGTGTTTCCTCATGTTCTTCTAACAATTTTAATTTATTATCAGTTGGCTGAATAAAATAAAGATTTGAAATTTTGAAGGACAAAAAATTGGTAGAAAAGATAGGGGAAAGGGATGACTATGAGGGCCAATTTACTGTTTTAGTCTTAAGTAGCCTACTTAAGTCTACTATATGTCTATAATTAAAATTTATTTTTACCTTTATTATTATACATTTTTTTTTGGATTAAAATAAAAACATTTTGAATGACAGGTTTTATGGTTGCTAATAATGAGTCATGAAAAAGCTGGAACATAATTAAGTTACTTAAGTTAATTCAGGTGTTGTTTAATTTTTTTTAAAAATGTGAACAGTCTTTTTGTGTAGCAAATTTACCTTTTTTGCATCAATTTTTGTCATGAATTCAGTCAGCAAACCTAATGCGTCTCCCACACATTGTCCATAGATCGTAGCCACAATCTGGTCTTTGACTTCTTTCTGCATGACTTACACACGGTCTAACACTTATAGGCCTATACTATATGTAAATAATAATAATTACAACTTAGTACTTAGACTTATTAGTAGATAACTATGACTTAGACTTAGTTGGTTACTTTTACTTTACACTTTAACTTTACTCATAATAATAATACTCATCATAATCATACTGTTTAAATAAAATAATATACTATTACTACTAAGCATTACTCAGTCTACTCTTTACTGTCTTTTATATACTGACTTGACTTAAGTTTTTGTCTGGTCTCAATTTAATAAGGCATGGCATAATGCATATAATTTCAGATTCAGTGTTATAAAAAGCCGCCACATTAGATTATTAGCACTAATTTTCTTTACTAAATAATTAAGTAATGTCAGCCATTGCTCGTTCAAACTCATTGATTGGCAATCATTGAGTATCATTGAGTATGAGTATGATTGATGATTGGAACTTGGCCTTTTTAACGTACCTTTTTTAGGTTCTCGGTTAGTTAGACTTAGACTTAGACTAGACTTAGTTAAGTTAAGTTAAACTTAAGCTAGACTTAATAAAATAAACATATTTTGACTAGTTGCAATGCAATTAACCTCAAATAGCTATTACTAATACCTAAATGACAGGCTTAGGCATACGATAGTTTTACTTAAACAAAGTACTACAGAGAAAATTTAGACTATTAAATTAATACTAAATTTATTAAATAAACAAAAAAAAAGGGGAGTGAATCTAGCAAAGAAACTTTTACATTTACTTAAATAAAATCGAAAATGACGTCATGGCGTGAATTGTCTGCATAGAGTCAGTACATACACTAGAAAGTTAATTTAAATAATAAGCAAGTCAAAACTAATCAGAAACAGCTCGGAAGTTCAATCAGTGGTCAGTGGTACATTCTATCATTTATTTCGAAAATTCGCGATAACAGGATGGATACTTCACACCCGGAAGATTTTACTTTTTTTAATCTGCGGAATCTTGACGTCATTATGGGAATGGCTTCCCCTTCAGCAGCGTTTCTCAAACTTTTTAACTCAAACTCTTAACACACCAGTATTATACATATAATATATATATATATATATATTCGAAGTGGCTATAGATACCCGAGTACCCTTAGCCGCAAATGGCAATTCGGACCTGGCTGGTCACGTGAAGTTGGTTATGACAAATACTTCCTGTTGGTTGAGTTGGTTGCCATCTTAATCGCCATTATTATCAATCGAGACATGTACCATATTTTCAATACTTTCATGTACCGGTAGCTCTGAAGAAACACAAGAAAAATGTTACGTACAGCTGAAAGAAAGTAAGGTTTATAATTTTATGGTATTTTTAAGTTCTATTTTAAATATAGTTCTATAATCATTAACAGGACATCAATAAAGATCAATGTTGCTTTACTTCTCTTTTTTTTTTGGCGGCAAATCGGCCACAGTACTGTCTTATCTGTAATTGTAATTTGATATTAGTCTAACTTATTGAATTTCTAACAAACCATACTGGGTAAAAGTGGAGTTCAGGTGCGTAAATTATTTCTTAACGCTTTCGTATTTTATCATGTAAACTTAGGTGTATTCTTTATTCATTAAATACAGGCAGTTGTAGGTACTTTGATTAGAAAATTAAAACTTTTTGTAAAAATAAACCAATGGCATAGTTGAATAAAGCTAATTTTTTAAAGAATGATAACACCAAAATCATATTTTTAGCTGTTGTAGTTTTAAAGTTATGAATTTTTTAAGTACGATTTAATTTGTCCTTTTTTAACATGGACCGCATGAACCAAGTAAGTAAAAGTAAAGTTGAAAGTGATGACCCCAAATGAATATTTCCTAAGGTAAGTTTTCGGCTATTTGAAAGGGGGCAGAATCACTAATCCAAAATGGCCTGTGCGACCTTTGCATAATGAGGTCAACGTTGAGAATTGTGAAAATGTTTCATGAGCTATCTTAATGAAATTTTGCACACATGTACTTCAACAAATTATGCAAGTAGGAACTTTGACACAAAATTTAAATATTGTCCGATTGCCATGAATGATACATCATTTTAAAGGGCTAGCTATAAGCTTTACAACAACATCAATTTCATCTTTCTATCTTTTATTAGGGATAACAATACTTGTCCACGCACCGTTCTGCGCATGTCCTAAAATGTCGAAAAAACATGTTCTGCAATATGGCATACAGCAACACGGTATCATTGGAAAATTGCAGACTACGTCACCTTTGTTTAGTAAATAATTGCTTTCCTCATCACTGACGTATCAGTTTTTGTGTTCCGGTCATATATTGATTTATGCTTTGATACTTTTTTTGCATCACGGGCAGTATTATTTAGGGGTGTGCCAGATCCCGGTCCGGAATCCGGTTCCGCCGGATTTTGCACTATCCGGTGAAATCCGGTTCCGCCGGATTTACATGTATCCGGAACAACCGGAATCCGGAATATACCGGATTTCGGAATTTGCCAGATTTTGTGACTCACCGGATCATAATCTGAAATAAAAGTAATTCTCTTTCCCGAATTCCACACGATCACGATACATTAATAGATTGTTTCGAGCGTTGAGCTTGTTTTATGTTTAATATTCCGTACATACCAGAGGCTAGAGTCAGCACCGCTAATAGTGGCCAATAGTGTAGGGACTTTGATTAGAAAATTTAAACTTTTTGTAAAAATAAACCAATGGCATAGTTGAAAAGATGTAATTTTTTAAAGAATTATAACACCAAAATCATATATTTAGCTGTTGTAGTTTTAAAGTTATGAATTTTTAAAGTACGACTTGGTTTGTCATTTTTTAACATGGACTGCATCTCCACATTCTGTGATCTCATTCCACCAATCCCGTCATGCGCAATGACTATATAGTTTATATAAGGCAACGCATTCCCTGCCTTATCACTAAAATACTGTTTAGACTTAGTTTAAACTTTCAACTTTGGCACATGAATAATTAATTAAAGCTTTCCCTGACCAATGGTTTAATAGTTTTTGCACACGGCAAACTCTTATGAATGAAACTCTGAGGTAGTACTACGATACAGTTATGCAAGTGGCTGTGAATGGTTGCCAATGACAACGTGTTGCACACGGTAAATTCTGATCATTTATAATATGGATTCTACCGGGTTGTTAAAGCTCAAATTAAAACATTCCAGTTTAAATGTCTTTAAATGCATTCTGAAACACAAGTTATCAATTATTTTGATGTAAATAGTGATAATAAATTAATATTTCCTAAGTATCGTCAACTTCCGCCATTAAAAAGGGGGGCGTGGCCAACCCCATGGCGAAATTAGGTTGAGCGAGCTGCATGACCTGCTGCGAACGCGTAGAAACATGGCGTCTCTCGTAAGACACTTATCGCTGTGAAAATTGGCATACGTGTAGATCAATAGATTCCCCAGATGCAAAAAAAATTTGGTAGTGACAAATTTTTTCCTTCGACTTAATTTTAATGATGAAAGTTGCCTTATATTTACCAAGGATTTTCTCAAAGCTGACTGATGGTAAATGAAAAAAGTAATTGATTAAAATGTAGGCCAAGATGTCTACCTAATTATAAGGCCGAAAACGGAACTCAAATATATATCGAAAGTACTAATTTAATAATAAATAGACACACACATCGGAAAATTAAAAAGTCGGATTTTTTGGCGCCGATTGCGAATTCTCATACACAAAAATTAGTAGTCTACCTTGACTTACCGAAGTATCTACCTATAGTACCGGAATCCGGATTATTCCGGATCCGAATCCGGTGGATTTCGCATAAGAAAATCCGGATGCGGTTGGAAAAAACCGATCAGGCACACCCCTAATGAAATTATCATTATTTTTTTTATTTTGATCGAGAAGCCGGAAATGGCTGCTATCGCTGTTATTCGTTAATGTTAAATCCTTAAACATCTAAATAATTATAAGACGTTTAAAATGAATCATTTTAAGAAAAGATTATAGGCAAACTTGAAAAGTTTATGTAGTAACCAAGGGTTGGTTTTAAGTTTTATTTATTACGTTAAAAATTATGTAGGGTACCGGTACACAGTTTATCGTTCATTCATTATTGAATCAATATTTAATAGTTTTACAACAGTAATATCGATATTAATAATAGTTTTTCTCTTATTAATTATTTCAGAGAATATTACTAAAATTAGGCCTACTTATCATTATCAGTTATAATTATAATTATAAACAACTGTTATTATAATCCTATAATTGTCTATTTAGGCTCAGTTTTATTAAAATACATCAAATTAATAAACAAGACTCAAACAACATCATCATAGCAATTATATTTTTATTAGGACATAGAAAAGCAGTACATAGACAATTATTTAATATATAAAATAATTTTTTTAAATGAATTAGTCTCATCATTATCATATTATCATCATGGATGATTTTTGAGTAATTTTATCTATAATTACATGCTTTCAATTTTATAAATAAAAAAGACTACTTACCTTTTTATAAATATAATAATTGATTTAAAATTAACACAAGCATAATAAAATTAGTTAAAATTCATTAAATAATAATAAATATGGACAAATCGTGTTTTTTGTTTTTTGTTTTTTCCTGTATAAATATTGATTTTCAATTTTTCTGTTCACTTTTTTCTGAACATACCCACAAATTTATGAAAAATAAAAGTCTTAATGTTATATAAAAGTTTTGTTGCTTATTATACTGTATATTGCATTGAGAATGTCTCCTGAAAATTTGGTAGCATTATCTTTTAAAATCAAAAAGTTTTGGTTAAAATAAGGCAGAAATTTTGAAAGTGGGTCACTTTTTTTTTTTCAGTTTAATACTAAGATAAAGAAGGGGGTGTTTAAAAATCACCAAAAAAAATCATAGCTCCACTTCTATAAAAGATAGAAAGATGAAATTGGTGTTGTTGTAAAGCCCCTTTAAAATGATGTATCATTCATGGCAATCAATTTGACAATTTTTAAATTTTGTGTCAAAGTACCCACTTTTATAGAAGTTGAGTTATGATTTTTTTTGTTGTGATTTTTCAAAACCCCCTTCTTTATCTTAGTATTTAACTGAAAAAACGTGTGACCCACTTTACAAATTTCTGCCTTCTTTTGCCCAAAACTTTTTGATTTTAAAAGATAATGCTACCAAATTTTCAGGAGACATTCTCAATGCAATATACAACACAATAAACAACAAAACTTTTATATAACATCAAGACTTTTATTTTTTTTAAAATTTATTTAAGGGTATGTTCAGAAAAAAAGTGAACAGAAAAATTGGGAAAATCATTATTTATGCAGGTAAAACCGAAAAAAAAAAAAAAATTTTATTGAATTTTAACTAATTTTATTATTCTTGTGTTAAATCTTAAATCAATTATTATATTTATTAAAAGGTAAGTAAATCTTTTTTATATTTTAATTGAATACATAATTATAAATAAAAAATTACTCAATAAAATCATCCATGATGATGACTATAATTAAAAATTGTTATTTGATATATCAAATAATTGTCTGTGTACTGCTTTTCTTTGTCCTAATAAAAATATAATTACTGTGATGATGTTGTTTGAGTATTGTTTATTAATTTGATGTATTTTAATAAATCTTTCATATACTATTAATATTTAATTATTAATAATAAAACTATTTTAATTTCTCTTTACTTTACCAAATTTGGAAATTATCAATATGATAACAATTTGAATATGTAAATTAGGCCTTATGTAGTATTAGAAAATTTGTATTATGATTAAACTTTGGGGCTTAATATTAATAGTTTATAGTTATAATTATTATTATTATAGTTGAGATTAGTAAATGGTACCGGTACTGAAAACTTAGGCTTAGTGGCTAAGCTTAGAAGAATAGACTTATAAATTATAGTTAAATTGTAGTTGTAGGTCTAGAAATAATTGGTGGAAGCAAACTTATATTAGATTTTATATATATTTTCGATTTCTGTATTCTAAAATGACAATTTACTTAGATTTATTCAGATATTAAAAGATTATGGAATATTAAAACTCTCTTTTGACTGATACCGACTGCGAATTTCGTTTCCGGTGAAGATACAAAATATGGAGAAATTTATTTTTTCCCTCCGGTGATGAGAGCGTGATGAAAATAAGAAATGTTTATTATTAACCTGGAAAATAGAATTTGGACTATTTCAAAGTTATTCCCAATCCCATTTGGAGGCTTAACTCGATTCTTTAGGTTTCAATGTTGTGCAATTGCTGAAACGGAGTATTTATACATTTTTATAGCTTACCGTACCGTCAAAGTGACACAAAAAAAGAACAGAGATAAAGCAAGTTGGTCTAAAGATATGTGCGTCACTGGAAGAAAAATATTTATCGTAATTGATGACAAAATAAATGTACAAATAGGAAACAGTGACGTAAAACGCATAAATCCGAGGTTACCGTAGATGCGATTGTAAGATGGCCACTTCAGTTTTTGTGTCTTTTTTCCATATGCGCAAACTGAATGCGCAAGCGTTTATCGAAATGCCTAATGCAAGCCTACTTTTAATATGAAAGACCTACTTTCAATAATTAGACCGAATTTTTTAATGCAAAGATGCCTTATATTGACATACGATTTTCCTCACTTAAAGTTGAGGTAAAGAAATTAACTCAATGGGAATATAGTTCAACATTTCTCCTAATGTTAATGGGCAGAGTCAAACCTAAATTAATTATAGGCCAAAAGGACTCATTTATGCATTCAAATTACATGCACATGAAAAATTAAAAACTCGGATCCTACTGTGCCGACGCCCATTTCCGATTCAAATTTACTAGGAGTAGGTACGGTACGCCAATACCGGACGTCACGGGCAAAAAAAAAACGCCGGCTTTGCGTGGTACATTTCTGTGACCAGCAGTGAAGGGCGGGTTTCGGTATATGTCAGGCTTTGTCGTTCCTATGCATCATTTTCTAAAAATAAATCAGTTTCAGTCTTAAACTCTATTCACTGAAGAATTCCGGTCACAATGGTTAGGTACTTGGGTAAAATTTTCAAAATGAAGTTATAGCTTTAAGAGCTAGTTGGTTAGATAGGGCCTGAAAATGCTATTCATTGATACCAAATTTATGTTTGTAGGTCAATTCTAAAGAAAGTTATGATTTTTTGTGTGAATTATTTGGGATAACTCAGTTTAACTCTGTTAATTGAGACATATGGGAAAATTTAAAAGTGACTAAAATAAAAATTGGGCAGAGATTTGGGAGAGATGTTAAAAAAGAGCAGTAAATTGAAGTTATTTAATGGTATAAATACTGCATCATTCTGACCTGTCTCAGACGAACAATTGGAGCGCGAACTGTCGCTAATTTTAAACTCGTGTTCTTTTTTTTGCATGAAGGATGCGAGAATTAAAACTTTAAGACGAGCTAGCTTGATCGCAGTAACATTGAAAGCATTTATTGTTAACATTACTGGCTGTTGCTAGAATTTATGATACCGAGCGAACAAAAAAAATCCACATGTTATGAAAAAACGGCGGCTATCTTTTTTTACATTATTTTATTGACCGGAGGGAGGTGAAATTATTTGGAAATAAAGGTTTAAATAAAACATTTCTAAATCGTTGAAACATCTGATTAAACAAATGTTTTTGATTCTAATATAATTAAACAATATAAATGTATACAAAAAATAATAATTTGTTTTAAATTAATTGTTTGTACAGTTATTCTTTGTAAATAAGAAATTGATCAATTTGCCAATAATAGTAATAATTCCTTTTTTTTTTCTGCAGTATTTATTCTCTATTACTCTATTATTATTAGATAAACTAAGACAACTAGTTATAAGGATGTGTTAATAGACCTCTATTAATACTAGAATTAAATTAATGAAATAAATAAATTTTAATACTAGGGACATTTCTTTAATTTGCGTAATTTAATTGAAAACAGTCTTTTTTTTCAGTCTATTTGTTAATGTTATCCATCCCTATTTATCTTCCACTCAGTCCACTGCTCTTTATTAACCTTTTTGAAGACCTAACCTTGATTGTCATTATCTATATTGCTGAAAATTTTATTGCATTAGGCTCATTAGCATTATTAGTTTAAAAGTTATCTGTCTTAATGTAAAAAGGTCTTGACCGCTGTCACTTTCATGAAATATTTTTTGTAATGCCTACTTTTTTCTGATCTGCATCACATTTATTTTAAATTTACCTTACTTTTAGATGGACATTATCTGTTTGTATTGAAAATTTTATAGCAATAGCTTTAATGGTTTTGTAATTATGTCATTTTTTTAACAAATAAATTTTTCGACAAATGTCGTTATCCACGCCAAATGCTAATAAAGTCATATTTAATTAAATATAATAAGTTAATTCACAATTTATTCTGTCAAACATTGTATTGTAAATGTCTCCTCCAAATTTGAAAGCTTTAACTTTAATAGCCAAAAAGATACAAGCAAAATAGTACAAAAAGAGTAATAATCCCATCACAGTTTTAAAAATTAAATGCAAAGCCGAATAGTGGGGAAAAAATAAATCACTAAAAAATTCATAACTTTTCTCTTATAAGTAATAGAAATATTACCTTGGTGTCATTGGAAAGCTTAAAGCCAGCTCTTTCCTATGATATGGTCTATGTCTGTGTCAGATGCATTTGAAAATTTGAGTTGGAGTACCTACTAGGAGTGTCCCTTGCTTCGGCAAAGTATCTAGGCAGTTGTCAACTATAATACTGAATTTTAAATCGCCTTTTTCTTTTTATTTGATTTTTAAAGAGTTTTTAAACTTCCCCCAACCAAAGTTACATAGCCCCATTTGTTTTTGTTTTGTTTTTTTTCACCCTATGGGCAGATTTTTAACCACCTATAAGTTAGTATGCTAAACAAAATTTTCAAACTGTAGGCATGTTCACAAAACGCACGAGCGCCCCCCCCCCCCCCCTCCCCCCCCCCCCCTTCTCCCCCCCCACTTTCTTTTTTTTTTCCCTCAGAGCGCTCGAGAATACGGGTTGACCCTTGAAGTCTTGGTGAGGGTGGGGATTAGAAGTGGATTACCGACTAAGGCAGCAGGGACATACGTCGTCATTGTCCTTGAGTGAAGCTGAAAAAACAGGAGGTTGGGGGGGGGGGTCCATGAATATGTGCCAATGTGATCATGTGTCCACTTTAAAACAAAAATATTTGTGGATGTTGCAGGAAAGGGGGAAATCTGATCATTTATTGATAATCATCTCATACTGATGGCTGCAAATACAATGTCCATGATTGGTCAGCTCTAATTTGAGCATCCCTCCCCTTTTTTCTTATGCAATTGCGCTTATTAATGGTGACTGATTTGCGCTGAGTAAAATGAGGGTGAGGGCTAGTGATTATATAGAATAAGACGGACTCGTTTTGAGGTATTGCTGGTAGTGGGATCATTTTGTTCAAAATGGTCGGACGACCAAGAGACAATAATTGAAATTGTTGATTCAACGGAAATTTTAAATGGTGCAGCATTTGATTTATACGCGAACTTTGTGAGGCAACAAATAACGTTAATACAACTATGGAAATTCTCGTAAGGCACTCGTAACAATTGCTATGTGGCTTGTAAACTGGCTACGTATGCCAAGTATGAGAGTTCCTTATAACTACCATGACCTGGATCTCACCGGAATGGCATCTCACCAGAAATGGGATCTTACTGGGATCTGGTTCTCACCGGAAATGGGATCCCATCGGATTGGGATCTCATTTGGATTGGGATTTTTTCTGAATGCAATCCCAGGCAACTCCGGTTATATTTGATAGTGAAGTTATAAATAAATACATTTATTTTAACCAAGATTCATCCAATTGGGCAACTTTTATAATGTATCTTTAAAGACAGAAGAGTTATCCTTGATTTACCACAATGGCTCTGTAAAAGACAAAAGATTCATGAAACCACACTTTTTTTTTATTTCGTAAAATTTATTTCATTGTTGTTGTATTCCAATCAAAAGATGGTATTTTACTTTTAAATACTTTTTATAAAGAATTAACATAGTTTACATGCGCAAGTAAGAAATTCAAGCAAAAATAATATATCGACCTGAACTCCACTTTTACCATATACTATATTTAATCACATATCACAATATTTCACAAGAGAATTATTACATAATCCTTGGTATTCTCAAAGAGAAAACACATTTTCTGCCACAATAGTCCAAGAATTACTTTAGATATTATTAAAGAACGATCATAAAAACTTGTACTTACCTCAAGCAAATGACTAGTACTTATTTTAGTTTGTATCAACCACCAAAGTTGATTCTATCAATGCTGCTAGTACATGAATTTCAAATATCCTAGTCCAGAGTTTCCCAAGCGTACTTAATTATAAATGGCTTGCATTTAGTCCATTAATTTTTTAACACTTCAGGTTGCAGCAGGACACAGTTTGGGAACCTCTGTCCTAGTCAATAAACACCTATCTTTACATTTTCACTTAACACCTATCATCATCCTTACCCCCTTCCAATAATAAATATTAGTATCTCGATCCTTTGAATCCACTTTATATAAAGATAAATCCCACTAGTGCATGTAAAAAATATTAAAAGACGGTATCGGAATGGTTAGTTTCACTGATTAGGTTGGGGTATAGTCTTGCACATTCCTAATTTAGTTAAAATTTGATAAAAATCCCCAAAAAATCTAAATTTCCTTCCGATATATTGCTATTTAGATCGATTGCTTCTTAAATCTAGATTCATCTGTAGCTACGGGGCATACATTTTTTTGGTTAAAATCATAGTAGTAATAATCAAGAGTTACATCTTGCAGGTTAGAATTATATTACCATAGATCTGTGACAAAAAATGTTAACATTTTTAAAGATTCTCTACTCTAATGCAGTTGTAGTTAAAGTCTTGCACTGAGCTTGACTTAACCATTTTGAAGGTTTTCTTTTGTTCATTTAACACCACCTCCCTAAAGAGCTTGAATTTAAAGAGCGTGAATACTCACTAATTCCAATAGTGGTTGGACTTTAACTATTTAATAGATTAAATAAACAAAGCTATTCAACTTTCCCTTTGAGAAACAAAAATTTTTTTTCGCAACACCCATGCAAACATGGCTGGTGTAAAAGTAAAAGCAATGAAGTGTGTGATTAATTTTTTTGGTACTTTTTATGATGGTAACTTTCAGGTTAAAATTGTTCATATGATATTGTCTTCATATTAATTCAAGCTTGCGCTCTAATATAGTCAAGTTTCTGTCTTCTACTAATTCATGTATTATTTTACTTCCAGGTTAAAGTTGTTTTCACAAAGATCACTTGAAGACCCCCATCACTGCCAGAATTCACAGCTGCTCTTATGATGAATGTGCAGGAGGAATCATGACATGCCAGGACAATGACTGGTCAACATTTTACTTCAGGTAAATACAGTCCTTTTTAATTAATCTTGAGGTAACTTGCCATGATTGAGATCTTGGTAATTTATTCCCAATGGATCATAAGCCGACCACAATCTTAGTTTTTGGCCAGGAAAACCCTGAAAAGTGTGTAATCTGCTTATTAGTCTACTCTTTCAGTTTTGGCTGGGAAATTATTTGAAAGGTTTTCAACGAAACCTTAAAAATGATAATTGCTTATTAAAAAGACTTAAAAACGATTAAACATTCAGTATTATATATAACAGCGACTCTTTTCACTTTTCTACAAATATATACCGTAACTTCACTGAACAGAATCATTCATATGCGCACATACAGATGCAATCTTATTGTTTTTTATAATAGAATCAATGTACCTGGAGAAAATCTCCTGTGACCGACTCAAAGGCCCACTTATACCATTGAAATATTTTTTGTGTAAATGGGCCTTTGAATAGGTATCTACAGTACATGCTGAAATTTGATTTATAGCCATGTCTAGACTTAATTATGTGTTGATCATTCTTAAACAACATCCAGAAATTCAAATTAAATAATTATAATAATAAGTATGCCGCTAAATGGGAGAAATAGAGATAGATAAACAGATCAATTTGTTAATGCTGATCATTAGTAAGGCCCTGGCCTGTTAACATCCAGAAATTCAAATTAAATAATTATAATAATAAGTATGCCGCTAAATGGGAGAAATAGAGATAGATAAACAGATCAATTTGTTAATGCTGATCATTAGTAAGGCCCTGGCCTGTTCCACCACATCCTTCCATTCAGACATCATCAGAGGTTCTACAGCCCTTCATAGCGGCCTGATATGCTTGTCTGCTCTACAACATCCTCCCTTTAAAGCTGATCCATGACTATACACCTTCCAGGTGATTTTAGTCCTTTACAACTCAATCCATATCAGTCTTGGTTGACAGATGAGCCGTTAACCCCTAGGCTTCTGTCTGTAGATCACTTTTGCTGCTCTACAATCTAATATCATGTCACGGTTTCTTGTCCAAAGCAGCCTGCACCTTTAAATTGCAGCAACTAAGGATGGTTCCGGTACTGAAAATGTTCTTTAGGAAATTGCATCAGCGGGCTGTTAACCCATTCAATACGTCACAATTTTTTTAAGGGAACGCAGTAAAATTTTGGGACAAAAATTCTATTTGACCTGATGATTTTAAACTGAAAAGCTCTGTTTTGTTATTTATCAAAATTATATCATGCTGCATATCCAAATGTAGGTAATTGAAAAAGGAATATGTTTCTAGTATAAAAAAGTGATAAAGAAATACCCAAAGAAAATTTTTGGGGGTATTATTGCAGGTTTATGTAAAAAATTATTTAAAATTTATTTGGTTTTGCTTTACTCACCAGCTCAGAAATCAGATAACAATAATCCAATCAAGTTCATATTTTTTTTAAATGAGTCTTGTGATACATCCAAAACAACTGGAAAGTTTCATTGCAGTAGCTCCAGAAATTGTAAAGTTATGAATTTCTTTCCCAAGACACGTGTTAAAATTTTTTTTTCAAAAATTCAACAATAAAAATAGTTATACTCAAATATTTACACATATTTCACATATTTACTAAATATATACACAAATGAAGTTATTATTTTAAATGAAAGGCCTTGAAGCATCCTTTAGGATGGAGATGGGGTTTGGATTCACACCCAGTACAATAGAAATGTGTGCGTACTCGCTTTGTTGCAGTTGAGCAATATGCACAAGATCGGTCCCTTTCATGATAATCAACAATGTGCTGAGCATCATTAGACTTTTCGAGGCATCCGGTCTCTGGACCCTTTCCTGGTGCTTTTAGTACTTGAATTAATGCTACTTCCTCTGTTAGCTGACGCATCAACATAAGTTTATATTGTTTTAGACTCATTTTTACTTTGTTTGCATCTGCTGCTTGACAGAGTAAAAACAAAATGTACGAGTTCACCTGTGTAATTTCTAACAGCCAGAAAAAAATCTTTTTCCACCATTTCAATGTTTTTCGCTCATAAACACAGTAATATGTTACTTTTTGGTCTAGCTTATCGCAGCCATTCATCTTGTGATTATAAATGTCTATCATTTCCGGTTTATCCATTTTTTTTGTTTCGGTAACTTGTACCCTAGCATCTGTGGACACTAATATGACATTTTTTTTTGCCTTTTTGTCCCTGAAAGCAACACAGAGCATGCTCTTGTTTTGGTTTATATACCACTTCATCTCTTTTTGTTGTAAAGATAAAGATTTTATGTCTAGTGGAAATCCAATGCGGTTGATATTCAGTGTTCCTGTATAGTATTGGTTTTTGGCAAGAAGGTAGTCAACAAGTTTTCTTGACGTATAATATCTGTCAGCAAAAATTTTGTGTCCAGTACCCACATGCTGCAGTAAAGTATGAAAAACTTGCACAGCCTGTCCTCCATCTTTATCTGTTTCTGGGTTATAGGAGGTATTGGCTCCAAAATAGGTCAAAATATCAACAACATAACCCGTTGAGGAATCACACAGGCCAAATGTCTTGATATGATATTTGCTAGGCTTAGTGGCATTATATTGTTTGAATTGCCATCTGCCCTTGAAGCCTATTACCATTTCATCTATGCTAAGTTCCTGAAAAGGGTAGAATGCATTTCTAAACTTATTCAAGAGTATGTTCATAAATGGTTCAATTTTATCTTTCCCTTCGGAATTTTCATCGCCACAGTGTAGCATGGAGTGATAGATGTCCTGAAATCTCTGTCTGCTAAATACATGGTGTATCCATGGAGTATAGGATTCAGCAGACATAGACCAATAATCAGAAATAGCTGGCCTTTTATACATCCCCATGTAGATTAGAACAGCAATAAATTTGTCTAGCTCCTGCCTTGATATGTCCACCCATCGACTAAAGACAGAGCGTCTAAGTGCAGGTGTGTTCATGTGAACTTTCTTTTTAGCATAGGCATTTATAGATTCAACAATGTAATCTTTAACATTATCATCAAATAGTTCATTGAAAAAGTTAATAGGTGTAGGGTTTAAAATGTTTTGAAGTTTAGGGCAAACTCCAGGATTTCTAAGGGGATGAAATCGGAAATTGTTTTCAGTTTGTCCTGTTTGGACTTCGGACCACTCTGTCTCAGTAGGGAAATAATTTGAACTAGTAGATTGACTAGTTTTAGATGAAGATGAATTATGCTTTGAAGTTGAAGCCACAGAATTAGTAGAACTTGAACTAGGCCTAGTTGGTGTTGATTTTTTTTTTCCTTTTCCTTTTCCAATGGATACTTTTTGTCTCTTTGTAGTCGGAATATATTCCTCATCACTAGTTTCCTCAAATAATACATTTTCGTAATCACTATCACTATCACTGTTGTCAGATTTATCTTCATTTGAACTTGAATCGTCTAAGCAAATCAATTTACTTGCCTCATCGGCAGTCATAGATCGAAATCCTTGTCGATTAGAACTAGCACTGTTATTCGATGCAGCCATTTCAATCAGCTGTGTTTTGTTTACAAATTTTTAAGTGGAAAAAACGAGCACAAAATACACTAAACGTGGGTTATTCGGTTTAAAATTCAACACAAAGGAAGTGGAACTCTTCTGAATAAAAAATTGATAAGCTATATTATAAAATAGTTGAATGGAAAAGTTGGAATACTAATAAAATGAAACAAACCAGTGGTGACGCAGAGAGTGGCTAAACGTACTCTGCCGAAATCGCGGTGACGCACACTGCGGCGAAACGTATTAAATGGGTTAAGCTAGTTCATTAGCTTTTATGCCCTCCCCAAAGCACACACACCCTAACTCCCCAAGTCTGAGTTTTCGGGCTGGGAAGCAGAACGTTGGAGATCTCCCTTTGCCAGGACAGCCCCCGCCCGCACCCATTCGATGAAGTACCAGTGGAGGTTACCCCAGCACAAGGACATCCGGTAGGCCGGTGACGCTTCTCTCACATCATCAGGAGTCGGGATGGTGTGTTTACATCCTAAAATCTTACCCTGCCCATCCCTGGGAACGTCTGACGCTGTCGAATAGAGATTTCTGCAGTGGGTTTCTACCTTGCAACTAATTTACGAAGCAGCTGGGACGAAACGGTTGCCTAAGTACAACTACCTTAACTGCTATGTAAATAGAACCATTGGCATGAGTTGCCACTACCCACCTCATGCCTCGAATCCTTAAAGGGCAACATGTAATCATGCTCCCTACCCTGTTTCTGCCGTTTTATTTCCAGCTGCAGATTTTCCACAGCTGGTAGCCCTGTAAGTGCTTCCATTTTCGGCAGATACCATGCACATTCTTTGTCTGCCAGGGCAGGCTCAAACAATAATGGTGGTTTTGTTCCCAGTCTAGCGCTAGGGGCAGCACCTCTTTGGTCAGCAAGCCACTACAAACTTGTCAACCAGAGCCCCAGGGGATATACATACCCATCCATCATTATCTAACACTGGACTGTATATTTTTCTGAGGATTTTCCAGGTATTGAACAGGTTCTCTTCTTTTGTCTGGCTGTTGTGCATTACCACTGGTCTTATGATAATAAAAGTTGTGTATAGGACCATGGTAGTTTTCCTGCACTGGTTGGGCTTTTTAAAGTTGGTTGGTGTCCTGATGGTTGAGATTCTGATACGTTGTTTGTGATAGTTCATCCTGTGCTCACATGTATGTTTCTCTGGAAGTTGTTTGTGATACGGTAGTTCATTTGGTGCGCACATGCATGTTTCTCATATCACTTTCTAAAGGGATGTTAAATAGGATACATGCTAGTGAGTGTCCTTAACTCAGAGGCCATGATTATTATGAAAGTTCCTCAAAGGCTTAAGTACTCTTCCTGTTCTTTGATTCTTTTTTGGAGGTAGCCATCATCATGTAAAAGCCAGATAAGTTCTAACAAAATACTGATATTTCCTGTCTAAGCTGTTGTGTAGTCCACATAGTGTTGGTGTATGGGGATGTTGTATTCTTAGCATTTCTTCTGGAGAAATCTGGTGGTCAAGATATGATCTGTGGTGGGTCTATTCTGTCTGAATTCAAATTGATAGTCACCTAGAATATGTTCAGTAAACCTTTTCAGTTTTCTTGCTAGTAATTTGTTGATGATTTTGTAGGTTGCCAGCCTTAGTAAACAACACTGACTATATTTTTTTACATTTTCTAACCTTTAAAACTATTTTTATTAAAAGGAAAAGGATCGAAACAAAGTATGGGAAAACCTGAAAAGGGGATGCAGAGTAGCAATGCATTTTTTTCAGATTTACTCATTTCCTATTACCTGACCTGATTGCTACCTCTCCCGATTTTTTATATTTTTTTGCTTGTCTCGCTCTCTCTCTTGCTTTTCTATTTACCTGACAAAAGTTCTGTGGATGTATGAAATTTTCCCATCTAATTTCTTGTAATGCAGCAATAGACATTTTACTTTTTTTAAGTTACTCCTATTAGTTTGGCTAAGGCTCCTGCTCTAACCAGGCTTATTAAGTTCAGAATCGCAGTCCTGTTATGATGTCCATTTGTATCATTCCTGGTTCTTGTTTGTGGTTTGGATTTTGTAACATATTTTTACATGGCTGCGTTGTTAGCCCTCAACCATCTGCTCCTTTAAGCTCTCTAGGTAGTGCCTTTATTTTTGGATCCCCCCACTTCCAAGAAGATTCTATTTTGGTACACCCTGGCTATTTAATTCCTTAGTAGCCATTATATCCTGTGGGCTTCCCTTATCTGCCACCTAGGGAGGCTCTCAATGGAAGATAAGTATGCACAAGAACTTACCCCATCTAATCATCTAAAAGGTTTGATGACCTCCTCATGGAGGAGTTAAAACTTAAAGGTTCTTTTCAACTCGCCACCCCTTGAAATCTAAATACTTGCCTATCTCTGAGTTAATGTCTCCCATAATCTTCAAACTGCATCAAGTTGGGTGCCACCTTGTGATGTGTATGCATAATGTGGGGTGTGTACATAAGGTGGGTTGTTCTCCCCACAGGAATAATCATTCATTTTGAGCATGTTCTAAAACTTAATTTACTGTAATTACTGCAGTTATTAACTCAAAAAACAGCGGATTTTTCAAATTTTTATATTACAACTATCAGTGTCTCGTAGGTGTAATTTTGTAGCTAAAGGTAATTGCATGCTCTTTAATTGATATTAGGTGTTTGTTCAAAATATACTTCCCAAAGTAGATTTATTATTATTTTTAGGCACAACAAAACATTTTTGAGTCGACATAACATCACATCTTTACAAAGAAGGAAAAAAAGATTGTTTCCAATTATATTATTAAAATTGATATTTTATATTTTATTACAATATATTCAATACTACAACAAATGTTCCTTTTTCAAAAGAATAGACTCACTTTGTGGATAACGTATCAATCAAGGAAATAATGCCACAAAAAGTCAAAATTATTATTAAAAAAAAATAATTTTCAAACATATGCATGTAATTATCACTTAGAAAACTATTAGTATTAAATTCAAATAAAAGCTAAGAAAAAAGGTACATTTTAGTAAGTTAATTTTTTATTTTATATCACAAAGATATCGATCAGATTATCTAATCTGTCATCCAGATGATGCATATACATTCTTGAAAACAATTTCTTTCTTTATTAAAACATAAAAATGTTTCACAAAGGATCTGATATATACTCTGACCCTTTTACCCTTGTTTTGGTAATGCAATTTAAATTTTGTTTGTTGTCATGTTGCAGCGCGTATGTAAAAATGTCAGACTTTAAGAATAAAGTAACTGGTACATCGTCAAAGATAAGTTAAGATTCTTTTATTGATCCAAACAAATGGAAATGTTTTATGATTGCATTGTACATTTTCAGCACATATAAAAAAAACAATTTGAATACAAGCCATTTGTAATAATTTTTTTCACTAGCAGCCATTCAGTGAGTTCTCTTAACCATATCAGGGACTTATTAGTCCTCATTAAGATTTGTGACTTCAGGGGGAGCACGCTGGTAAATTAGTACAAAAGAATTTTTGTATTTTTCAGTTCTTGTCCTGATGGAAAGAATTTGTACCGAGCAGGCCAATCCTAAGTATCTGTGATGAAGAGGGTGGGATGTATCATCCAAAATGTGTTTAATTTTACAATAACATCTTTCTTCAAATAGTTCTTCCAGTGAAGGATGTTTAGTTTGTGTTATGTTCCTAGCTTTCTTGAATAGTTGGTTTATGCAGTGTTCAAAAACAGGCGTGTACCGAGCAGGCCAATCCTAAGTATCTGTGATGAAGAGGGTGGGATGTATCATCCAAAATGTGTTTAATTTTACAATAACATCTTTCTTCAAATAGTTCTTCCAGTGAAGGATGTTTAGTTTGTGTTATGTTCCTAGCTTTCTTGAATAGTTGGTTTATGCAGTGTTCAAAAACAGGCGTTGAATTCCCACGCTAGCAGGTAATACTGAAGTAGGCTTCCAATTGTTGCACTGTAGAATACGTTAACAACTTGTTTGTTTACACCGAAATTGTACAGTTTTTTGAGGTAGAACAGTCTTTGGTTGAATTTCTTATACAGCATTTGGCCGTGCTCATGCCATGTTAGCTTATAATTAATGGTGACACCTAAGTACTTATATGCATCTACTTTCTCTACACTTTGATTTTTTAAGTTAAGATATTTAAGCTCGTGTTGCCCCTTCCTGAAATCAACAACCTTTCCTTTGTTTTTGAGACATTCAGCTGGAGAAAATTTTCATTGCACCTATTGATAAAGCTTGTAACTAAGTTGCGGTATAAGCCTTCTCCTTCAGATATTAAGCCAATGATGGTGGCATCATCAGCTAATTTTAAGATTTGAACGGTGTCGCTTGAGCTTTGAATATCATTGGTATATATTGTATACAGTACAGGGGAGAGAACGCAGCCATAATGTCCTATGTTCCCTAAAGTGTTAATTGCTACATTTTCCTGATGCTGATACAGTTCTTTTTATTTTGCATTAAGGAATATGAGTCTCCCAATTTTGCACAGCTTGTCTCCTTTATTTTCAGTATCAGAAACTTTTTGGAAACTCAGTATGGCTATGAATCTGTCCTTAGTCATATTTCATCATATAATGATTTCCTGGACCACAGTCTTGTAAAATAAGTACTTGAATAAGTACTGTATCCATAATAAATCCTCTTAGTTGATAAAACTCTTCAATGAAGTTATACCAATTTTATAAAACAGAAATCTGCCTCAATTACCCAATACTTTTTAAATGCTTTTTCTATAAGGGAATATGGGAGGTGGTGATATGAAACCTTTTTGGGTGTTCAGATGGGAAGTGGGGCAAAAATGGTTGTGAAGAACTGCTGTAAGTGGTGGGGGATGTACAATATCTTAACAATAATTATAATCATTGGTCAAAACTAACAGCCCTCCTTAGCTTAAAGTTTAACCTTATTTGAATAAGTTTGAGAACCACTGTGCTAGTGTGTTAAATGTGAAGTAAATTTTGATGGGTAAAAAGAGTTCGAAATGATACTAATAAGAAGCGTAGCGAGGATGTTTGGCGCCTGGGGATAAGGTTCATTTTAAAGCGCCCCTTTTTCTTTTTTCAACTCTCAAACCCGTTATTTTAATCAATAAAATAATATTAAAGCAAACATGTTTCCCCCCACCCCCTCTGATACTAATACACATGCTAAATTTATTAAGCATTCCTTTATCTTGAGCTGTAATCATTTTTCAACAGGAATGAAAGTTCAAGAGCAATCACAAGATGAATAGTCGAGAGAAATCACACCTCAACAAGACATGTTCTAACGATCTTCCATCTCATAGAAATCAATTCATTAAATGACAACTTTGGACAATAAGGTATGTGAAATTTTACTATGAAATGAATGAGCGTGATAAGTTGGGCCACCTGGGTATAGTAAATGTATAGGAAATGTTCAACATGAATACAGCAAAATATTTGGAAAAAAATACCTTTACCAGCATAACAATCGGTCGACTATACTACCTTAGTGAAAGCTTAAACAAAAATAGTAAATATAAAATGAGCAATAGTAATTGTTACCTGTATTTATCAAATTAAAAGATGAATCAAATTTCATAGTCATTATAAAAAATATAATTATTTAGAGCAGTGGTTCTCAACCTTTCTAATGCCGCAACCCCTTTATAAAGTTCCTTATGGTGTGGCGACCCCCAACCATAAAATTATTTTCATTGTTACTTTATAACTGTTATGATTCGTAATGTAAATGTCTGATATGCAGAATTCATTTTCATTGTTACAAATTGAACATAATTTAAGCATTAATCACAAAAAACAATATATTGTGAAATATTAATTTCTGATTACAAAGAAATGAAATTTTGTCGTGTAGCATGGGTAACAGTCTTAATTTAGCAACAGTAAACTACTTTGCTACATTTTGCGACAGTATGCTAAAAGCCAACATCAGTGCCAAGGTTTAGATTGTTTCTTTCCTACCTGATCAGAAATGCTCAGAATAGTCTTTGCACGAGCACAAAGAAGATGATCTTCCACAAGTCTACTTCTATCTTTAGGCTTGATTACCAACAAGCTGGAAAATCTTGTTTCACGAAGATATGTTGTTGGAAAGAAAGAGGAAAGCGCAACAGAAAAGGGTTTGACTGCAAACACTTGATCCAGAATTTTGTAACTGGCATTGTAGAGAAATCATTTCTTGCTGTATCGCTGTCAATCCAGGAAAATCCTGTACTGAGCAATTTTTGTGGAAATTACAGCGACTCAGAAAAATCTTCAACTTTGACTGTGAATGGACTTCTGGCAAGTGCAAATGGGGTGTGAGGTAGATTTGGAAAGTACAATGAAATTTCGTCTGTAAGCATGTGCAAGTGTTCCTTCACAGAATTTATCATTGTAATTCCTTTGTCTGGTTCAATATCATGAAACAAGATAATATGGGCAACATATACATTTTATTTTCATCCAATTTTTTTGGCCAAAGCTGAAATTAAAATTTAAATGATCACATCTTTTTAGGGAAATTGTAGGATGTTGCATTTGGTCCTTGCAGTGAAAAATTTAAATCATTTAAGATGGCGAAGATGTCAACCAAGTAAGCTATTTTCTGCAGTTCACTTTTATCACTAAAAGAGCTTCGACGCTCAAAAACACATCTTAAAACTGTTCCTTTCAACAACCATCTCATTTCGGTGTGAAATAGCAGAGCATTGTTCGACGCATCAACTCGTTGCACTGTCGAATGTTTAAAGTGCTTGCCTTTACAAAATTGACAGAACTTATGACACTTTTCGTTACTTCTTTTAACTCTTGTGACAGCATCTTCATAGCTAATATTTGCAGATTGAAACCAGATTGATTTACCCACGTTCTAATCAATCGTTTTAAGGATCAGACTAGACATACTAGATGTAAGAAGCTATCAAGGAGCAGATGCAAACTCTGACCATCTACTTGTGAGGGTTAAATATAAGCAGAGAATAAGCATTATTCACAATGGCCAAAATCAAAGAGAAAAGTGATTGCCAAAAACTTTCCAAAAATGATGTAATAAGAAGAAGCATCACAGGAGGAAACGGGGAAAAAACATAAATGAACAGTGGGATCGGGTTTAAAAAATGCTGTGAAAACATCAGAAAATCAGAAAAAGTAGGAGGATTGCATCAATCAAACAATAGAGTAGGCTGATTTGATCATGAATGCAGACAGACTGTTGAAGAAAGGAACAAAGCCAGAGGAAAGCCATAAAAATGTGTAGGAAGAAAAAGAGGACAGGGGGGAAAAGCTAAATGAAAAAGAAGACTTATCAAGGGAGGGAAACATCAGAGCAATGTACATAAAGATAAAAGATGAAAAGATTGGATACCAAGCCAGACCACAAATGTGTCCGAGCCAGAATGGAAATTTTGAGGACATAATAAGTGCAGACAATAGACAAGATGAAGATTATCAACCACCAAATGGAGGACCAGACCCTTTAATAAACTAGTCAACTCTAGAAGAAACTTCAGACGTAATCAATTCTATGAAAAACCACAAAGCCCCTGGAGAAGATCTCATCACAGCAGAACTTATAACTAAAATTTGTCAAGAAGAGAAAATTCCAACAGAATGGCAAACAGCATTAATAACCCCAATACACAAGAAAGCTTCCAAACTTCAGTGCACAAACTACAGAGGAATTTCCCTATTAAATGTTACATACAAAATACTGACAAAAGTAGTTGCCAAAAGGCTACAGCCTTTCACTGAAGAAATACTAAGTGACTTCCAATGTGGATTCAGACAAAACAGATCAACGACTGATCGGATGCCTATTAGAGAAATGTTACAAACATAATATCCCAGTACATCAACTCTTTTGGCATATGACAGCATCAAAACCAGGTTGACACGGCTATTCTCGACTTCCCAAAGGCCTTCGACACTGTTCCACACAGCCTTCTTCTACATAAGTTCCACCATTACGGCAACCTTCACTCCTGGCTATCAACATTCCTAACACAACGTACCATGTAAGTAGTGGTAGACGGCGTCCAATCAGGGAAAGGTACCGTAGACTCCGGAGTTCCACAAGCCACAGTGCTGGGCCCCCTTCTCTTCCTCTGTCACATAAACATCTCAAGTGAGGCTGTTTGCAGATGACTGTCTTGTCTACAGAGAGATAAACGGCTACGATGACCACAACCACCTCCAAACAGATTTGAAGTGCCTTATGAATTGAGCGGACAATGGTGGCATGAAATTTAATGAAACCAAATGCTACACAATGACCATCTCAAGAAAAAAAAACATCAACCTATATGTACTCACTAAACGAGACAATTCTCCAGCAAGCATCAAATAACCTAAAATGGTCACCTCATATAAACAAATTTTTTTTTAAAAAGCCAACTCCACCCTTGGTTTCATCCGAAGAAATCTGCGCCACGGCTCAACTTCCAGGAAACGAAATGCATATCTCTCACTCGTCCATCTACTACTAGAATATGGTGTGATCATCTGGGACCCACACCTTAAGCAAGACGTGGACAAGATGGAGCGAATTCAATGTACCAGGGTGCGTTTTATCGCTCGAGACTACAAATCCACAACTTCTGGCTTTGTCACTGGCCTCTTAAAAAGATTTGACATCCTACGCTACCGCCATTAAAGACAGGCGAGAGGGACTCCGCCTGACATTCTTATATAAAGTGATCATGGGAGTGGTGCCATCCCAGCAGGCATGTACCTCAACCCACAGAAGCCGGGTAGACAGATCAGAGTAAAACGCTCACTAACCACTGACAATCACAATCACATCCGAAACATTAGCAAATGCTTCAAACAACAGCATGGAACCACCTGGACAATGCCACTGTGAACTCTGCCCTGGCATCAGCTAGGAGCTGTTAGAATAGCAACATCATACCCCCAACCGTTGCACAGATGCCAGTACATGGATGCAGCAACGAAGACAACCAAAACCAGAAAAGAAAATATCTTTATAAGACTGATACACAAAATAACTGAAAAAGCGTTTGCTTAAGAGGTTCAGGGAGGATATGCCAAGGAATTTCAGATTAGACTAGGCCTAAGGAAGGAGACTCACTATCATACATGCTATTTAATCTAAAATTGGATAGTTAAAAAAAGTGGTTCTGAACTTTCCTAATGCTACAACTTTTCAATACTGTTCCTCGTGTTGTGGTGACCTCCATATCACAAAATTATTGTTGTTACTTCATGACTGTAGATTATGTGTGTTTTCTGGTAGTGTTAGGTAACCTCTGGGAAAGAGTCAATCGAAACCCAAGACCCGCTCTCTACAATGAACCCCTTCAGTATCTTGCATATGCTGATGACTTTGTCAGCACTGTAAGGGAAAAGTAGGAAAGATATATCAAAAGCCTTAATTGAATTAGAAGACTTTATAAAATGAATTAGATATCGAATTTCTAGTTTAAAAATTAACTCAAATAAAGCATCCAAGTTCACCGTCGCGATAATGCTTCGAGCATAAAATCAATTCAAATACCTAGGATCTTTATGAAATGAAAGAAATGAATAAAAGAAAGAATAGGGCATACTTCAGTAGTCAGAAAAGTAAAAAGTAAAATGTATTTATATTCTATCGTTGGTTATTTTACGAGAGTAAAAAGCTGTGCATGACTGATAAAATTATATGATTGAATTACCATCATTTTTTATGCAAAGGAGTCATTGGTGATCCTGTGATTGTAGATATGTATCAGACTTTGAAAGTAGTATTAGAAATGAGTTTAGCATATTACAAGCCGGTGACCAAGGAACTGAAGTTCAGTTGAACTCATAAACTGTCATTGGTGAGGGATATTATCAGCTCGTGATTTGCAAATTTAAATGAAATTCTCATTTAATTATTCTATATTTAGTTATATAATTTAGAATAATTAAATGAGAACTTGATTTAAATTGGCAAATCACGAGCTTTTAAATTTACTTCACCTAAAAGAACGAATTGGTTTAAATCTATTTTCTCATTTAATTATTCTATATTTAGTTATATAATTTAGAATAATTAAATGAGAACTTGATTTAAATTGGCAAATCACGAGCTTTTAAATTTACTTCACCTAAAAGAACGAATTGGTTTAAATCTATGATAGGCATTTTCAATTATAATATGATACAAATAATTTCAAGCATATGTTTAATCATATTTATCGTAAATCTCTTGTTTTGTAATACAGCGAAATTTAAATAATTTAATTTCGCTGTATTTAACAAAACAAAAATAAGAGATTAACGATAAATGTGATTAAACATATGCTTGAATTTATTTGTATCATAATTGAAAATGCCTAACAAATGCCTAGCTTTAAGTATGGTAGCAATTAATGGTTTATCCTTTGGGAAAGATGGGCTATTTTACCGATAATAAATCTAAGTTGATAAATATTTCTTTTATTTTCAGATGGCGCTCAAGGATTGAAGACAAAAACTAAGAGGGAAGACGTTGGCGCTGAGTAATTCAAGGTAAAGATATGTACATTGCTACAATAATTGTATGTGAGAGAAAAAGATTTTGAATAAATAAATGTATGTAAAGAGTATGAGAGAAAAAGAAACTATGTAAATAAAAGAAATCATGAGCTTTTAAATTTTCTTCAGCTAAAAGAACGAATTGGTTTAAATCTATGATAGGCATTTTCAATTATAATATGATACAAATAAATTCAAGCATATGATTAATCACATCGAAATTAAAATAAATATTTTTGATTGAGCTCATGTTACTGGAGTTCAATCACAATATTTATTTTAATTTCGCTGTATTTAACAACATAACAAAAACATATGCTCGTATCATATTATAATTGAAAATGCCTATCATAGATTTAAACCAATTTGTTCTTTTAGCTCTAAGTATGGTAGCAATTAATGATTTATCTTTTGGTTGATAAATAAATCTTTTATTTCAGATGGCGATCAAGGATTGAAGAAAAAAAATGAGGGAAGAAGTTGGCGCCAAGCAATTCAAGGCAAAGAGTATGAAGAAAAGTCAATATCTGACATTGCTTATTATTGTATGTGAGGCAAAGAGAAGATATTTACATTGCAAAAATAAACAGATGGTGCTTAACTAATTGTATGTGAGAGAAAAAGAAGATATTTTTTTAATGTTTAAAATAAAATAAAAATATTTGAAGTATGTATGAAAAATAAATAAATATTGGAAACAAAAATGTTAGAAGTGTTTAAATATTTATTTAATTTAAAAAAAGAAAATGAAAACATGAATGCTCTTTATTTTAGGGGGAGAAAAACAAAAATTATCCCCGCGAGACTATCTCCAAAGAGATGAAAACATGAATACTCCTGGTGATATACAGTGAGGTATCTTTACAAAAGAAATATGTTAAAAATAATGGTGACTTGTTTGGTAACTTAAGGACTTGGTGAAATCCAAGCTACCTAAAAAATGTAGGCACCTTATTCCACCAAGCCCTCCAATTACACATGTTACAGGCAAAGTGTGAAATCCAGGCATTCTATAAGATCTACTTCAATATAGACAATCGAAGTGGCTATTCGTACCCGGGTACAAGAAGTGAGAGGTTGGGTTTGTGAGACCAAATGAGGTATCAAATGAAAGATAATTGAAAGGACTAGTTTGTAAACTTCTTCATTTTAACTAAAATAAACTATCACAAATGACATCCGAATAGCCTGAGACTAATGGTACCCGGGTGCGAATGGCGGGCGCTGCGTGTCTGGGTCCATTTTGACTCGGTGTTACTCGGATGTCATTTGTGGTAGTTTATTTTATTTAAACTGGAGAATTAAGTTTACAAACATATAGTTCATTCAATTATCTTTCATTTGATATCTCATTTTGTCTTACAAACCCAACAATAAAATTTTAAATCGTTTTTTAATCCCAACCTCACACTTCTAGTACCCGGGTACTAATGGATGCAGCCATAGACAATACTGCTGGATATCTCAACAGTCAATCTATAGAATGCCTGGATTTCATACTTTTCCTGTAAAATACAAATCAATCCATTATTTATTAACATTTTCTATTTGTCTAAAACCACCATCATCTTAAGATCTCGCAAAAAAAATATTTACAATGAATTCACATGGTTGGTGTTTAGTTTTTGTACAAAAGACATTTGTATGTTTATCACATGGGGGACTTTGACATCATGATTCTGCATTTCCCCTGTTATTATTTTATTGCTTGTCGCCAAATAATTAAACCGTATTTGTGCACAATTGGAGTCTCATCATTTGATGACCAGCAATGTACAATAACACACATCCTTAACTGATTCTAGACAACATATTTACAATGGTATTTGTTCAAAGTCTTAAAGTACGTTCACACTACCGAATAGTTACTAGGATTCTTGCCTTTTAAACCAGATTTGTTGAGCACTGAACAAAAAATGATGGGATTGTTTATGTAACTTGCCAGCAGAAACTGTACTGGACCAGTGAAATGAAATATGGCAGTCAGCATCTGATATAGTATATAGAGAGCAGCTTGTAGTCTCAGAAAGTTGAGAATCCATGTAACAAATCTGCAGTGTAAATGTACCTTTAAAACTACACCATCTAACACCGGGTACATTTGATGACCAACACTGTATACATCCTTTACTAATACTAGACAACATAGATCTACTAAGTCTTATGTCTACAACAGACCTGTTTACCCTCAAACTCTTAAAATCGCACACTTATCATCACAAAATTGTTAAATACCTTATATTTATAGTAAACAAAAATAAACATACAGGTCTATATAATGTTTACACCTCAAAATCATACATAGTATGCCAAAAAACAGGTCTGCTACAAAATCAAATTTCAAATACATGACTGAAAAGTGAGATTCAAATTATAACATTTAAAATTTAAGGAAACAATTATAATTTTCAATAAAATCTTTAAAAAGTCATGAAAAAATGTAGATATAGGTTCACAAGTTCATACACACATTTATTTAACATCTTGAAGGGGTTGGAACTTTATTCAGTTAAGTAAAACCATCCATACAATAACTATCAACAATAAAAATAATGGTTCAAGTTTTTGGCACGGCTGGTGGTCAAATGTTCATGTTGTTGTCACCGCTGGTGGTCAAATGTTCAGGAAGGAAACACTATCTGTTGTCCAATGTTGAAATTTTGGAAGTCAAGGAGTCTGAACTTAATAAAAGATAAAGACTTGCCTATACAGGAGTGTCTCTGTTAGTGTTACAGAGAAAAGAAATCTTTGTGGTACCCAATCATGGATGTATCTCAGTTGTACCCAATCATGAATGTATCTGTTGTATTCGATCATGGATGTATCTCTGTTATACCCAATCATGGATGTATCTCTGTTGTACCCAACATGGATGTATTAACTCAGTGTTACACAATCATGGATGTATCTCAGTTGTACGGAACCCAATCATGGATGCAGTATCTCAGTGTTACACAATCAGATGAATATCAGCTGTACCGAATCATGGATGTAGTATCTCAGTGGTACCCAATCATGGATGTATTTATTTAACATCTTGAAGGGGTTGGAACTTTATTCAGTTAAGTAAAACCATCCATACAATAACTATCAACAATAAAAATAATGGTTCAAGTTTTTGGCACGGCTGGTGGTCAAATGTTCATGTTGTTGGCACCGCTGGTGGTCAAATGTTCAAGTTGTTGGCACCGCTGGTGGTCAAATGTTCATGTTGTTGGCACCGCTGGTGGTCAAATGTTCATGTTGTTGGCACCGCTGGTGGTCAAATGTTCAGGAAGGAAACACTATCTGTTGTCCAATGTTGAAATTTTGGAAGTCAAGGAGTCTGAACTTAATAAAAGATAAAGACTTGCCTATACAGGAGTGTCTCTGTTAGTGTTACAGAGAAAAGAAATCTTTGTGGTACCTACCCAATCATGGATGTATCTCAGTTGTATCCAATCATGGATGTATCTCTGTTATACCCAATCATGGATGTATCTCTGTTGTACCAAACATGGATGTTTTATCTCAGTGTTACACAATCATGGATGTATCTCAGTTGTACCAAATCATGGATACATGTATATCAATTGTACCCCAATCATGGATGTATATCATTTTTACCCCAATGATGGATTTAGTATCTCAGTGGTAGCCAATCATGGATGTAGTATCTCAGTGGTAGGCAATTAAGGATGTATCATCTTAGTCACACTTAGTGGTACACCATTATGAATGCGTCTCAGTTGTATGGTACCAAATCATGGTTGTAGTACCTCAGTTGTACCCAATTATGGATGTAGCATCTCAATTGTACTCAATTGTGGATGCATCTCATTTCTGATGACCAAATTAAAATTGAGAATAATATAAAAAATATTTTACTATCTATATTTTTTAAGTTTCCAATATATTATGGCATATTTTTGTCTTTATTTCTCACTCTTTCAAACTGAGTATCATTTAGGAGCAATAAAAAAAAAACCTTACTAAATCTCATGTAAAATAAAACTAACTAAAAACTGGAAATACATTTACTTTTTAGATATTCAGTACCTGTGTCAATGAACCATGACATCAAGAGAAATTGTTTCCTATCAGATCACATCTTGGAGGAAATCATCCAATGTGTTGATAGAAACAAGGAAATCATCCAGTGTGTTGACAGAAACTCTGAGAAACAACCTGTAAATAGAGAAAGTATAAACTTGCTTGTCAAGTTTTATATTGTGTATTCTGTATTTTTGAAAGGGTCAGATAATAGGCTAACTGGATGTAAGCACATGGCCTCAATAATCGCTTGGGCAACCAAATTTTGAAGCTTTGTTTAATAGATTCCAGGGCCTACTAAACAAAACAAAAAACTTAAAAAATTAATGATAAAGGATTTATTTTACAGTGCGCTTGCTGTCCTCTAGGATACCACATTGAAGCTAAATGTTTATTTTTATTATATATTTTATTTATTGTACTTTCTTTACTGAAGGAGTATTCTTGTCAACACGTTTCGTTTTTCGTTGCATTGTGCATCCTTCTATTCAGATTTTCGCATACTTGGTTTAGCTCATTTCCTTATATTAAATATTTACATTCTGATGTTAATGAAGAAGGCATTTTGACCTATATTTCCATATATTTTTATATACTAAGTCCTAAGTTTTGTTTATCTTATGTAAATCAAGTCAGATATATTTGAGATGGCAAGGTATAAAGCTAGTCCTATGAAATCATTTCTCCATCACAAAAATGGTCAATGTTTCTAAAACTAATCAGTTCAGTGTCTTGCATTTTCCCATGACTACTGTACCTCTCCACGTACCCAAAAAAATATTTCTCATCATTACCGGAGCTCTCAATGTATGGTACCGGTACCCAAAAGAATATTTCTCATGATTACTGTACCTCTCAAAGTTACCAAACAATATTTATCATGACTACTGTACCTCTCAATGTACCTTAAACAATATTTCCCACTTAACTTATTCCCCTATTTTTGTATGGCCTAAATATTTATGTTTGACGTTAAAACTTTAGCAATTTTTTATATATTTTGAATGATTTATGTTATTATTATTTATAATTGTCTATAACTTTTTAATTCTTCGGTGACATTAGTATTACAAATTTTATATGTTAGTAAGACTGTCAAAAGAAAATCCTTTCAACTGCCCTTGAAATTTTTTAAGTGAACTATTAAACAACAAATTTAATTTAATATTCTCATAAAATTAAGATTGTGATCTCTAGGCCTACTATTTTTTGACAGCAATTGTTGTTATCACTTTAGTATTAAGTCAAGAATCTATTCAACCCAGTCATGCAGACCAGCTTTTTTGAGTGACAATGTATCAAGTAATTATTCATTTAATGTTATTTCCTAATAACTATAATGAACTTAATGTTAATAAGTAAGAATACACTACAGTATCAGTAAATATCTACTTTAAAAATTTAATTAGTTGTTAGTACTACAACTACGAGTAGTTAGTCTTTTTTCCTCCATATTTTGAGTCTACTAATTTTTGTCTTGTACCAGTTACTTGTGATAATTTAATAATTACTATTACCAATGGTTTGCTAATTGGTATTATTTCTCCTCAAAATTTTCTAACGCAAATCAAACTAAACAAAAATTGCATTTAAAATAAACTAAAATGGTGAAATATCATTTAACACTTTCCCAAATAACATATGGTATACCCTGTCCCTATTGACTGGGTATAGCACAACCGTACACTTATAATAATGGGAAAAAGTGTTTCTGGTAATTCCTGGCAACTGGATGGGTTACCCCCATAGTCTTATATCACAGTAAATGGCTCTCTTTATGTTATTTTTCTTTTTTAATATGTGGCATGATTTAATTGACCTGAAACCGAACTCTCTTCATAGATCACGTATTATCTCCCACTGAAGCAATTTTTCAGAATATTAATGATAAAATGACACAAACAATGGTTGACTGCACCAACAGGGAAGGTGAGAAAAAGCCTACTACACACTGGCGCTCTTTATCTGAACAGCATTTCAGTGGAATTTTTATTTAGCCATGTTGATGGAAATCCTCTTTATAGGGCAGCATTTTCAATGAAGAGATTCAGCAAACTTCTGATTCATATTTGCTTTGATAACAAGGATGGTTGATCAATCCTTTCTGGCTTGTGACATCTTTGATCCCATAAGAGATGTATGAGAAGCATTCCTGAGTAATTTGGCGAGGTATTATGTTCCTGGAGAGAACATCACAGTAGGTGGACAACTGGTTGGTTGCAGAGGTCAGTGCAGATTTATTCAATATATGCCATGCAAGCCCGAAAAATATGGAATAAAAATAAAGAGCTGCCCATATCTCTTCAAATAAAATGTAAATGCCCTGCCAGCAAAGAGAAATATTGGAATATCCCCAGAGATTGTGATTTCTCTCACAAGAAACTTCATTGGAAGTAGCCACAATTTCAGAACAGCCTATTATTTCATTCCCCTACAACTTGCAAAACCAATGGCAGAGAACAGACTCACCCTATAGTTGGAACAGTGAAATGGAGCAAGATGTTCCTACCCAAATAAACCAGAGCTTGACGCAGAAAATTGTATTGCTCCTGAACACAATACACAAATGTCCAGTTATGGAAGCAAGAAACCAGAGATAACAACAAAATCAAAGGAGGCATATATGCCATGGACCAAATGGCTAAGGTGTTCTCTGTGAATACAAAAAACTAAAAGTAAAAGACGAAATTTGGTTGTGTTTTTCAACATAGTTGACTTGGCATCCACTGCAGCCAATCACAGACAGACAATATTGATGTTGCACATTTTTTATAAGTAGAGGTGATCCATCCTGACGCATTAAGATATTATGAAGAAGAACATCGCCAGTGTTTTGAAATCTTTACAAACACTTCAAACAGCTGCCCAAACCACTTCAACTCAGCAAGTTTATTAAGACACATTTGTATTTAGAAAAAAATATTAACCCCCCCCCCCAAAAAAAAAAAAATTAGTCACTTTTGCATGCTTTATAGTATAAATTATACTTTAAACTTATAAACTTTATACAATTGCATCCACCAAGGCCGAGATGTTCATTCCAACTAACTTGTGGATTACGGCGAGTATGAGAAAGGTTATTAAAAGGAGACTCAGACTATGATTGGTGATATCTTGTCTCCTGGTGTTTTACACCCAGTTGAAAATACCCAATTGCTGTGGAAAGGTTAAGGATTAAGGAATAGAAATATTTTAAATAAAATTTTGTAGAAAACTAAATTAAATAGCTTGATTTTAATTTAATTACGGTAATCCTTATTAACTTACAGCTATCCCTATAATACATAATTTGACTTCAAACAGTACCACCCTCCTCACACATATAACATTAGTACAGAACAAAACTAATGGTTGTTTTGTATCTTGAAAACTACTGACAAATTTATCCTTATTATTCTTTATCTATAATTTAGGAAAAGTAATTCAAACCACAGCATCAGCTAGGAGCCGGGATCGATTTAGGGTTTCAGAGTTGGCATAGGGATCGATTAAGGGTTCAGGTTAGGCATAGATGACTTCACTTGACGTGTTAACCAAGATTGCGGCCATTGAGAAAATAGTGGCAATCGTAGTCAAAATTTACCGCTGTTAGAATAGGAACATCATACCCCCACCGTTGCAAAGTTGCCAGTACATGGATGCAGCAAAGAACCACTACCAGAACCAGAACAAAAGAATTCTTTATCCTAAGGAAAGCGAATAAATTTATGTTGATTTTAATAAACTATATAGCTACTCCATCGTCTCACGTAGACTGAAGGATGCCATAATCAAAAAATAATAATAAACTTTTAGTATAAAAGAGTATTCAATGAGAGACAACTCAAAAAATTATTTTGTCCATCAAGGTGACAACAGTTAGTTCCCATACCTTCATAAAAGAATTAGGAACAGTAACCAAGTTAATACGATTTTTTCACTAAGGTGACAAGAGTTAACTTTCTTGAATCGTCGAAATAAAATTAAAATTAATGGGAAGCTATCGCTGCCGTCTTAAAAAAATCTGTTTATTTTTAATGGTTGCTTCCCTTTGACCGTATTTTTGCAAAATGGAGGGAGAAAAAATATCTCTATTTGAGACATTTATTTTACTAGTATCCAGTAAATTAACATTTAATTCTTTATTGTTAAATTAAATTTTTTGTTACTTTTCGGTAAATAATGTACATTTTTTAATTATTTAAAATACTTTTTAATATACATTTTAATAGAAGTATATGACTTTTATACCTGTAAGGAGAATTATTCTGGGATATCCTGTACATTACTATTATAACTTAAATTTTTGTTGTAAATTTGATTTTAAAGCATGTTTTATTTTTGTGTAAATAATTTATCAAGAAAATATTAAAAATAGCTTTTATTTTTTACATTTATAAACTGATATGATATTTTTATACCGGTAACAGATTGTTAAATTATTTTTAAAATTTCAAATTAGTTTATAGCTTACTAGTAAGGTCAGTTACTTTATAATTTTTAATTAATAACAATTAATAACAATGACTAGACTTTGATTTGGGAACATGTTGCGTTCTCAACCTTGCCCTGCAGGCTATCATTCAATAGAGCCCTCAAAGAAAGTTCAAATTTATCATGTTTCATTTTAACATTCCGATAATGATAAAATTGATAATTCTAGAGTTATACTTATTATGTCATGCTCCACTTGGTTCTTTTTCCCCCAACAGTTGGATTTCTTTTTCCCTTATGGATCATCTTGGTGAATCGAAAGCACATTGTGAACATAAACTTTTAATTACTACAAACTGTTTTTGGTATAAAAAAATTTAATGATTTAGCAAGACTATTTTATTTGCTCTTTGAAAATTGTTTAATAGTCATAAATAACAAACTTTTTGAAGATAGAATATTTTTATAAGTATAAGTATTTAAAGGCTTTAATAGGACATCCCTCCCCCACCCTTCTTTTATTTTTTAAATTCGCCACACCTAATTACTTGCTATAGGTGAAAATCTTCATGATTCTTATCATAATCAACAAAAAATTCAAATTTACGACTGATGCGCTTTTGTTAAATCATTCATTCAGTCAAAGTCACCTCTTGTCCATTCACTAAAAACTATTGTTATAGTTCTTAGAACATTCTTTATTAGAGTTGTTATAAATATGAATTTATTGTTAAGCTTTCCAGTCTTAGTCACTTGTCTAGTATTTGTTTGTTAGTAACTTTTACAGTGATGTGTCACTAGTTATTTGATAAATAGTCAATTGACTAGTTTTGTGTAATTAGTGATTAGTTTGTTTGTCACTTGTCTAGTTATGTGTCGCTAGTGATTTGTTTGTTAGTCCTTTGCCTAGCGAAGTTTTGCTAGTGATTAGTTTGCTAGTCTTTTGTCTAGTGATGTGTCTCTAGTGATTGGTGTTATAAATGTTACATATAATAACTGGGAAAAAATAAATGTTTATAATTTAAAATGAGTTTGATCATAACTTTATAATGTATATATTTTATATATTTTTATGAGTAATAAATAAGATGCATCTTTTTTTTCCAGAAATTATTAAACACTAAAGACACATTTACAATCCCCTAACTTGAGAGACAATGAAACCACAAGATTTTCATTGTCAAAGATGATTGTGACATCCTATTTTCAAATGTACAATTACTGCAACTAATGGTAGTGCTTATTAATAACTTCATTTAGCACTGCTGATTTTTTAAATAAAATTTATACAATTTTGTTTCTGAGTTCTTGTGAAATCTGTGATTGAACTTGTATCTGTGATTGAACTTGTATTTGTGATTGGACTTTCATTTGTATTTGTATGTTTTAAGTCAGGTTTTTTTTTCTTGAAATTATTTTAAAAGGAGATTACCACTCCCTAAAATATTATCTTTTATAGTTTAAAATAGAGTACCAGTATATAAAAGTATACATGATTGTACTCAATATAATTTTTAAAATCTAATGCAGTGTACTACAAATGAGCGTTCTGTTAATTTTTATACATAAATCAGGAATGATTTCCCTAAACTTGGTAAAGGGATGTCAACAAAAATATACCGGGTTATGAAAATTGTTGAGAGCTGGAGAATATATCTAGAGAATGGAAGAAATGGAAAGAAATAGTTAATAGCCTATTTTCCACTGGCAGTTGATCAGACCAAGAAGAAGAGTACTGCTAATTCTCTTTTTATCTACCGGTATCTCATAACTTGTCAAATAGCACCTAAAATTCCCATTAAATCAATTTAAAAATTATATTGTTAATGTTCAGGAGAGCTTTACTATACTTGTACAAAACAACAGTATTTTAGAGAAATGTAAGCTTTTTACTATGATTCTATCTCATTTTAAGGGTCCTTATTTAAATATTAATTATATCTAAAGTCAAGTTTTTCATTTTTCTACATTCTACACAAAAAAAAAATGTCTATAACTTGACTCAAACAATAATGTAATAAGATTTTACGTTTTCTGTGGAAATTATTAAAAAGTGGACCTAAGGGGTCACCACAGAACAACATTATAATAACTAACCTATACTGCATCTATAGTAAGTTTAATAATTTAAAAAGTTGAACTCTTTAATTTAATTAAGGGGGAATCCATTTGCTATGATAGCACTAAAAACAAAAAAGTGGGGTGGGGTTAGGAGAATTAAATTTCTAATTGTTATTTGTAATCAGGGTTACGGAACTCAGGAGCAACATTTTCTTTGCCAGGAGCTCGAGCTGATAAAATTTCTCATTGATCCAATTGGAAGTACCAAGTAGTCATTAGTGTTACAGTTACAGGGTTATAGTATATATGCTGTACAAATAATAAGCCTATTTAATTTATAAATACCTTTCAATTACATCATGCCATTCGCCCATTTATTGTCTAATTTTTCTATTACATCTTTTTCTAAATTAAGTACATAATTATTATTTGGAGACTGCTGTTGTTTTGATAACTTAGCTTAGTCAATGTAAACACGACCTAGTGACCTAGATTGATGCGTTTGTTCATGTGATATGGAGGTTGCATAATCATACAGATTTTAAGAAATTCCCATGCCATCAAAATTTGATCAAATAGTGATTTGAAAGTTATGACAAGACTTCATACAAAAATTGCATCAAATGTATGAACCAAAATTTGATGAGAATTTGATCGCGTGAACTGAGCATTAGGGTAATTCATTCAGCTCATCAGTCTATTTGAACCAACTGGTCAAGGTAATACATTTTATCATTCAGTCTTCATGCCAAGACAGGTTAGGGTAATTAAAAAGTATATATTATTAGTTTTTGTGGAGCAGCACATTCATACAGCAACAAGGTGACATTTATTTGAATTACAAATGAAAAATATTATAGGTTTAAAACCATTAATGTTAAAGTTTGAGTGATTGAAACAATGAACAGGTTGATTGAAAAGTCTACAAATTTTAGTTGTGTGTTAGTAGAAATTTATTTTATTAATAATTTGGTAAATTTGTTTACTTGGGTTGAGACATTAAGGTGTCAGCCAAGATGGTGTGTTGTACACTCAGATGAGAGTCAAGATGGTGTGGTGTACATTCAAATGTCAGCCAAAATGATGTGGCGTATGTTCAGGTGTCAGCCAAGATGGTGTGGTGTACATTACGGTGTCAGCCAAGATGGCGTGGTGTACATTCAGCTGTCAGCCAAGATGATATGGTGCACAATCAGCTGTCAGCCAAGAATCTGTGATATAGATTTACTGAAACGTCTTGGTTTTCACCGCCAAGTCACTTGTGTAGAATGCATTAACCTGGAAGTGAAAAAACAAAATATTAAAATAATATTATTTACTGTCCCTTTACAATAATATTTTTATTCATTTACTTCAACTGCTTCATGTACTTCATCTACTTCACTTTAGCTGCAAGACTCACAGAAGATGAAAATATGTGTTGGTTATTGTTACATGTAACAAAGACTGCAATGTCTACATCAAAGTTATGCATCTGAAAAAAAACCACTGTAACAAAAGAAGCATTAGTAAAATTTAAGAAAAAAAGTACTCCTATATCATACATGTCAAACTTAAGGCCAGTGGGCCACATTAGGCCCAGCGTACAATTATATCAGGCCTGAGAGGTCTTAACTAGCGGACAATTATATCAGGCATGAGAGAGAATTTTAGGCTCAAATATTTTTAATGGCCCTGCGATATAAAGTGCAAATCATATTCCCTAATAATCTGCATAGTCCAAGGATAGGCTACCTGAGAGCGTTCTCGCTTTTTCTATCAAAACAAGCGACAGTAAAAGTTGTGTAGTGAGTGGATGTTTGTCGTTACAGTAACCTAGCAACATTCAGTGGCTCATTTTGGATAGGCGCATAAGAAATGAAAGTGGTGTAGAGCCTGGATATTACATCACACTTTCCTGCTATGACTAACGTGTTATCAATCTGTACCTACTTTGTGGAGATAATGTGGCTGTGATCAAGGAATATAATCTGAGACTAAACATCAAGACAAGTTAAAATTCCTGAATGCAGAGTAGAAGCAACAGAAGGTAGAAGAATTAAAGAGGAATGTTTTTCACCAAAGCAAAATCACATACTGAATCTGCTGTGAAAGCAAGTTTTATTGTGGTGAAGGAGCTTGCAAAATCAGGCCAACCATTTACAGGAGGAGCTTGTGAAGTGCTGCATGATGAAAGTGTGTGACATCTTGTGTTCAGACAAAAAGCAGATGTTTGCAAATGTAAGCCTTAGCAGAAATACCTTTGACACTGCACAGCTGACTGACACTGCACAGCTCGCTATCTTCATCTGTGGAGTGGTCTCCAGTTTCAATGTTACAGAAGAAATATTGCACATGGAATCCATGCATGAGAAATGACAGGAAAAGAAATGTTTGACAATGTATGTCAAAGTTTAACCGACATGAACCTGCCTTGGGACAAACTAGCTGGACTTACAACAGATGGAGCACTGGCGATGAACAGCAAAAAAAGGGGACTAGTTAGTTGGAAGGATGTGGTCAAAAAAATGCAGGATAAATTTACTGGTAGATTGATAGCATATCACTGCATTATACACCTAGGCTCGCTGTGTGGTAAAGTCCTCAACATGGAAGGTGTAATGAGCACTGTTACACAAACCGTCAACTTTATCAGAGCCAAGGGTTTAAATCACAGGTAATTTCAATATTTTTTTTGCTGGAAATAGACTCAAGAGTTCGGCGACATGCCCTATCATACAGAGGTGCGGTGGCTAAGTCTGATAAAAGTTCTTAGTAGATTTTTCCAGTTGATTGATGAAATCTCTCAATTCATGTAATAAGCCTATTTATAAATACCTTTCAATTACATCATGCCCTTCGCCCATTTACTGTCTAATGTTTCTATTACATCTTTTTCTAAATTAAGTACATAATTATTATTTGGAGACTGCTGTTGTTTTGATAACTTAGCTTAGTCAATGTAAATACGACCTAGTGACCTAGATGAAATTCTTCTTAGTGTTTGTTCATGTGATATGGAGGGTGCATAATCATACAGATATTAAAAAATGTGCACGCCATCAAACTATGATCAAATAATTATTTTAAAGTCATGACAAGGCTTCATACAAAAATTGCATCAAATGTATGAACAAAAATTTGATGAGAATTTGATGGTCTGAACTGAGCATTAGGGTAAATCATTCAGCTCAAAAGTCTATTTGAACCAATTGGTCAAGGTAATACATTTTATCATTCAGTCTTCATGCCAAGACAGGTTAGGCCAATTAAGTCTATATTATTAGTTTTTGTGGAGCAGCACATTCATACAGCAACAAGGTGACATTTATTTGAATTACAAATGAAAAATAGCATAGGTTTAAAACCATTAAGGTTAAAGTTTGAGTAATTGAAACAATGAACAGGTTGATTGAAAAGTCTAAAAATTTTAGTTGTGTGTTAGTAGAAATTTATTTTATTAATAATTTCGTAAATTTGTTTACTTGGGTTGAGACATTCAAGTGTCAGTCAAGATGGTGTGTTGTACACTCAGATGAGAGTCAAGGTGATGTGGTGTACATTCAGGTGTCATCCAAGATGATATGGTGCACAATCAGCTGTCAGCCAAGATGATATGGTGCACAATCAGCTGTCAGCCAAGATGGTGTGGTGTACATTACAGTGTCAGCCAAGCTGATATGGTGCTCAATCAGCTGTCAGCCAAGATGATATGGTGCACAATCAGCTGTCAGCCAAGATGGTGTGGTGTACATTACGGTGTCAGCCAAGATGGTGTGGTGTACATTCAGCTGTCAGCCAAGATGATATGGTGCACAATCAGATGTCAGCCAAGATGGTGTGGTGTACATTATGGTGTCAGCCAAGATGGTGTGGTGTACATTCAGCTGTCAGCCAAGATGATATGGTGCACAATCAGCTGTCAGCCAAGATGATATGGTGCACAATCAGCTGTCAGCCAAGA
>CAXITT010000098.1:338254-368518 GCA_964033795.1 Lymnaea stagnalis | reverse complement strand
ACACACATGCAACTTGTCTCCCTGTTCTTGTTGCCAAGCAATGTTGAACCAAGTCAACCTATGTCATAGATGTGGAAACTGCACCTGCAAATTTGTAGATGGAGCTGATAGAGCTGTAATGGGAAGTTTAGAAGGCTTCCCATTGTTGCATTGTATAATAAGTTAATAACTTGTTTGTTTACACCGAAATAGTACATTTTTTAAAGATAGAAAAGTCTTTGGTTGATTTTTTAATAAAAAATTTGGCTGTGTTTATGCCATGTCATACATCCATCCTTGTGGCGCTACGGCCCATGTAGGGCTTTGGCCTGCCTCACTACTCAGACCTAATTAATGCTTTTCTTTTCCATACTTGGATTACCAGCTGCTGTAGATCTTTTTCCACATCATCCATCCATCTAAGCCTAGGTCTGCCTTTGAGCCGTTTTCCTCTGGGGTTTTGTGATGTACCCGCTTCCCTCTTCTGTCATTTGGAATTCTCTTTAAGTGTCCTGCCCGTTTTTATTTCTGCTACTAGCAAGCTGATATAGACTGTACATTTCGGGTTGGTACGTATTCTCCATCCATATTCATCCTTTGTCACATATTTCCTGGAGAAATGTTCTCTCCCATGTGTTTAATAGGTTTTCTGCTGTTTTTGTTTGGGTCCTAGTCATGCCCTGTCAGCTTATTATTAATGGTGATACTTAGATACTTTTGTGTCTACTTCCTCAAATACTGTGATTATTTATTGTGAGATCTGAAATTGAGTGATTCCCCCTTTGGAAATCGACAACCATTTCTTTCAGTTTTGAGATATTTAACTAAAGAAAATGTTCATTGCACCAACTGATAAAGCTAGTAAGTTGTGATATGCTTTCCCATTCAGATATTAAGCAATGGTAGCATCATCAGTAAATTTAATTATTGGAACGGTGTTGCTTGGGCTCTGGGTATTATTGGTATATATTGTATACAGGACAGGGCATGCAACCTTGTGGTACCCCGGTACATATTTCTTTACTTAATGATATTTGGTCATTCAACTTGAAATATTTGTTAAAAAGTTCAGTAGCCTTGCTTGAAAAGCTAACATATAAAGCTTTTTAATCATAAGGTGTGGTTGGATAGTGTTAAAAGCTGATGAGAAGTCAAACATTGATTGATTGAATACTTTATTAGCGCTAAGTATCCATGCTATTTTAGCATGCTCACTGCACTCTCAGTGATGGCATCCGGGGCGTCGCAGGGGTTGTCTGAATGATTCATTGTTTGTCGCCTGTATGGGACGCCATCTCCAGGTTTGAATTTAGAGTTTCCTTCTTAAATGAGTTGCCGACCAAGGTTAACGTGTCCCATCTACACTGGGTGCTGGATGGGTTTATGCTTGACTGGGCTTTGGCTGGAATTAAACTCCCGACCACCAACTTGAGATTTGTTCAGTTTAGATCACTCAGCCACCCAGCACTTCCAAGAAAAGCACCCTGTCTACGTGATGGTAAAGTCTTTCCAATACAGTAAAACCTCCGTTTTGCAACCCTCTCTTAAATGACTTCCTCCAACATATGACCGAAAAAAAATTCACTGATGCTTTGTAATATATAAAGACCTCTCTTAAACGACTCCCTCAAAAATGCGACTTGCAACCTTCAAATAATTCAATTTTACTACCTAGCACCTGAAAAAGTCAGATTCCAAAGCAATGCCATATTGGTGCGCTTGGAGAAAACAGTTTCGTTTACGACTTTTAACAGCAGGCGATGCACTAAAGCAGCTAGGAAGTAGTGAAGGGGAAATAACGCTTGTACCGTAAATTTGTCTTTTGAAATACTCCAAGGAGATGGCCAGTTATGGCCTGAGCAGGGGCCTTTCAGACCTTGCTGACACCATGCCTGGTGTTCAAAGAGACATACTAAAAGAACATGCACGGGTGGGGGATCATGAAAACAAACAGAAATAACAGATTTCTTTCAATAAAAAAAACGATTCAATGATAGAATAAAAATAATTACAACAATATTAATGCGCTTATCTTATACATAAATAGTTTTAACTCTAAGCATGTACTCAGCACTTGCACACATTTTAAACAACTACCAAACGAGCATTGGAATTAATGAGGAATAGGAAGATAATAACTGTATTGGTTGAGAGACAATATGAGTTTATATTGGTTGTGAGACAGAGTTTAATCTATAATTCTGAATGTAAGATGGTGCCTATACTTAATGGTATGTGTATTTTTTTTTAACTTGTTTTCTTAATTTTCTAAGTGTCCTACCTCTTTTTTAAGACCCCCCAAAAATAACGCACTCGTTTCAATGGCAATTTCAAGGTCGCAAAACTGAAGTTTTACTGTAATAGTAAGATGGTATCCTCTGTATTTCTGTAGGTAATGTCTTCACGTATGTAATAATACCAATAATCATAATGTTCATATGAATTAATCTTTAGAATGCTGTTAAACTTAGTATTATAGTTGTAGTTTTATTGTTGTTTTTTTTTTTGTTTGATTGTAGGCACAATTTTTAAAAAACCTACTTCAATAGGTCATCCTTGTCATGGTAAAGTTTTAAGTCCAGTTTTGACATCTTCATATGAAGTTTTCAATTTCTAGCTTGGTCATCTGCATGTGATATTTTCAAAGTCCAGTTCTCACATCTTCATGTGAAGTTTACAATGTCCATCTTGGTAATCTGCATGTGAAGTTTTCAATGTTTAGTTCTGACATCTTCATGTAAAATTTTTAAAGTCCAGTTTGGTCATCTCCATGGCTTTCATTAATACATTCAACCAACCAAATTTGAGGAGACTCATCTGGAGGAATACAATTTTAAACATAATTTACACTTCTATTCTAAACTTAATATTTTAACCATATTTCTTGTCTAAATTTAATATTCTAACTATACTTCAAATCTATATTTAATATTTTAATCACACCTCTAGTTCATTAAGTAAACATTCTGTTTTAAACATGACACGACAGATACTTAAGATGAGCTCAATCAGGGTGAATTCTTTCCCTCAAAGTTAACACTGAAAGTTATGCACTTATTTGTTCAACAGTTTGTTAGAATTTAACAGGGTGCTCCTCTGGCTTTAACAAAATCAAACAATCGCTCTTAATTAAAGTTAATATTGTCACTAAGGGAGTGAAGTTCTGTGGTATTTGATGCCTGATTATCGCACTTGAGACACACATCAGATGTGTTTAAATTGCCCTGGTTTAAAAATTTTGTCTTAGAAAGAATATTTGCTGGATATGTGCTAAAAATGAATACACACAATGTAATCAAAACACATTATTTGGATAAAGAAGAGAATCTTATCTTACCTTATAGTGTTGAAATGTAGCAAAAAAAGCTGCAATGGTAAAACATCATGGGTAACTTTTATGGTCCTGAGCAGAGCTATCCTAATGGGACCCTGATGGTAAACTCCTTCACTTTGAGTGGCACTCATTGAAGAATGTGTTCTCTAATCTATATGACAAATTAATTCTGACTCTGTCATACAAACACACTCATACATTTTTACACTGGCTATTTATTTTAATACATTTGAGATTAAAAATAAATATTGTGAATTTTCATTAACTACAAAACTAAAAATTGTGAATGTTAACAAAATTGTATTTTTTTTAAATAATAAAATATCTGCCTTATGATAATTATAGTTTATAACATCCTACAGTTGTAAATAAATTGTAATTTAATGTGATGCTTATTGGTAAGCCCTTGACCATGTGTTGTTAACTCTAAAGAGCCACAAACATGATGTTTTTATCATAGTCAGATCCCACTGTGTGGCTCATCTAGGTCTAGATAGATGCTTTAGCCTTATAAAATCTTTGTCGACCCCCCCCCCCCAAAAAAAAAGTAACGAATTATATTATCATTTAATTAAAGCTTATATTATACTCATGCACCAGACTTGTTTCCCCAGGAACTCAAAAAATAGTACAATTCCATCTCAAAATAGTACAATATTGTCTCAGAATAGTACAATACTGAACAAATTAGTACACTTGTAGCAATAAAAGGGGCACATTCTTTAACTGAGTACACATTTTATAAATATTTAAATACCTTGTGTATTGATGATGCTTGCTGAACTTTTAAGCTGCTGGAGTTCTTTTGCACTGAAAGTTTCATCCAAGTCCAAGCAGCTTCCTGATTTTCTCTCCTCTGTTGTTTTTGGGCTATTATTTTGTTCCTTGGTCTGTGCATGTTTTCAGGAACATAGAGAATATTCTCTTGCACGCAGCACTGGAGTGAGGTATGGTGAGGATCCCTTTCACTACATGGGCAAGATGCTTAAGGGCTGGGTGCTTTTGGCAAATTGTTTGCCAAAACCTGTCAACTCTTACCCCATCCTCAATGTTCCTCTGCTGATGCCTTTCAAACTCTTCATAGATGGTGTCAACATCAGTCCCTCTGGGGATCAGAATGGGGAATCTGGTAAGGAAGTATTCTAGCTGGTGTTCTTTAACCTCCTTTTTGGATCAAATACAGAAGCATTCTGAAGTGCAGGATCTGATAGGGAAGTCTTTTTTAGAAGGACCATCTCAAAATATTTTCCAACAGAAGCAAAAAACTCCACAACCCCCTTGTCTCTGGGGCTGTACTTTTCTTTGTTTTGCAGCATGGTCTTTGACTGAGATCCAACAATCAGGGCAGCATCATCTTTCTGACTGCTTCTTAGCTTGTATTAGAACTGAAAGACAAAAAAAATCATAAACTAGTACTGAAGTTATTATGATAAACCATTTAGATGATAATTTAAAACAAAAGAAATGTATTAAATTTGTCCAACTAACTACAACATAAATGCACACATTAACATAAACAATCTACACAAGCTCATCTGGTCATTACCATTAACTGCTGTTGGCAAGAGAAATCTGCTGTACAAGTCACCAATTAGGCTACAGTGGTTCTCCTTCAGCATGATGATCATGGCTTCTTCTGCCTGCAGTTGGACAAGTACCTGTAAAAATAACCATGTGTCATAAAAATACTATTAAGTACAACAGTATGGTAAGGTAAATAATACAAAATTAATAATGTCCACTACAGACAACTTTGCACAAAATAAAATGAATCGTAAGAAAATATTGCTGTTCCAATGAAATGTGAGTAAAATTATGCAGCATTCAAGACTCATGAAATATAAAAATTCATCTCACCTTAATGTCCACTACAGACAACTTTGCACAAAATAAAATGAATCGTAAGAAAATATTGCTGTTCCAATGAAATGTGAGTAAAATTATGCAGCATTCAAGACTCATGAAATATAAAAATTCATCTCACCTGATCATAAACTTTCCTTGTGTAAGACAAGAAATAGCAGTTAATTTGATTTGTTGGTGACCGCAAAAAGTCATAAATGGCATCAACCTGCTTCACAGAGTAAGTTGTGCAATGTCCTTCCAACACAGCAGTTCTCTGCCCATCATATGGTTTCTTATTTGGTTTGGAATTTGTATATTTGTCTTCATAAAAAAAGTGCATAAAGTGGTCCCAGTTTTCAAACAATCATTTTAGGCATCTTGCAATACTAAGCCATCTGGTGCATGCATGCTTGATACTTTTCATCTGTTCTGCACCATACAGGACTTGCAGGTTTTTCAATTTACACTGTCTCTTCAAACTTTTCTTGAAGAAGTAACAAACGTCAACCAGGACCTCCTCAACTGGGGGTAGACAAGAAGCCCCACTTTTTAGCTGCAAGATGCACCAGATGGAGGCAGCATCATGCCAGATAAATGTCTTGCTCTCCTTCAATAAAACTGTATACTCCATTGTATTGGCCAGTCATCAAATTGGCATTGTCACAGCCAAATGCAATGCAGTTTACCCATGAAATGCCCTGTGAATTCAATTCATCGGCCATGATCTTAAATATATATTCTGTCCTGTGGCCGAGGATGCTTTGTACACCGGCATAGCTAGGAGATGAGAATTTACAAGGCCACCCTATCCTTCAATGGTGACCTCTGGAGAGTACTGCTTTTTGTCTGAGTCTTTACTACCATCAGTAGCAATACTGAATGGCAATCTCGGCATCCTAATGGCTAATTTGCCACATTTTATATCTGATATGAATAAAAGAAAATTAAATAATAAAGATATTAATGAAAATATCTGGTATGACACTAAAATAATTATTCCTATGGCACAAATCATCTTTAAAGCTGCACTCAGAAATTTAATATTTTTATTTTATTAAAACATAGCTTCTACACAAGCTACTTGATTTTGGCAAAGAGATTTTGAATTTAATATTTGACAAAAAGATGTCAATCAAGGATGTACTTTTTACTCAGCGCTTCTTTAAAGAACTTACAGGCTTTGATTTCAAAATGTTTTGACACTCAATAACTACAGCAAGTCGTTGAAGGGATATATTGTTTAAGGGATAGAGCTGTTTTGTGGGTTCTAAAAATATATTTCAATATTTCAAATGCGACTAACTAGATATTAAAAAATTTGTCCAAATCCAACTTCCCAGTGCAGAACAGTTGGATAATGTATTTTATTTTATAAACCTTCTCCGTTTTCACAAATGCTGCGGTTCTGGCGAACAAAATAATTATGTAACAAAACTACATCACACGCCTGGTAGCAGAAAAAGGGGATGGTCGAGTGAAGTTATTGCGAGGGCAACTAGACTAAATATTACTGTTGACGCATCTAGGTAGCTCATTGTGACGCACAAAGCAACAATATGACAATCATTACCATCAATACAATAGGTTGAGGTGAAATTTTTATGGCATTCAAATTTTTATTGCCTTTGACACACCCACCTATCCCCCTATCCAAGCATTGGTAAATGGACATTGTGGATGCCACTATTTTCTCAATGGCCGCCATCTTGGTTGACACAACACGTGAAGTCACGTGAAGTGTCCACCAAGATGGCAGCTAAAAAAGTAGTGCAAAACATGTGTTACTAAAAACCCTTAACCCTATATCTATCCCGAGCAAAATTTTTTTTAAAAATCAACGAAATTTCAATAATTTTTTACTCACTCCTTATGCATCAGAATCTTGTATTGGGGAGGATACACAATTTTTATAGCATTTAAAAATTCTCTCATTTAAACTCTATTACCACATAAGCGTTGCCACATATATTCAAATAAATATCTTCTTGTGGGCAGAGATTGTTTAATTGCACTCCAGGTGCCCTCTATGGTATTGGTGTGCATGCCCGTTTCAAGAGTGTTTGAACTCAATTGCATGGTTCACCCTCAGGTGGTGAAACCCTACAGTTGTAAGACCTCCAACAATCAGAAATTATTGTGGTTCCTGGCTGTACTAATTCTTTAATTATTGCCAGGAGGACGTCTTTACCGTGGTTCTCAACAACCCTGAAAAAGATTTTGTTTGATCCTCTTTCAATCCCACCAACACCTATTTTCCTTCTACGCGTTTGCCTCTATGATACTTCCGCTTGCCGAATTTGGATTCATCTATCTGCACAATTTTACCCACTCCTCCTAAACTCTCACTCATCACAACACACGCTTCCACGCAGACCTCGCCACAAAAGCTGACCCAGTCTTTTACGGTACCCCGACAAATGCTTACTTCTTTCGCAATATGTCCCAAGGGCATTTTTCTTAACCAAAAATGTGTCAATAACATAATGTCACACGTCAATCTACTGTCACTAAAACACTACCCCTTCCTTAAACTACGCACAATATTGCCATGACTTTTGTCACCACATTGCCATGCAAACCCATCTGAAGCATTTGCCCATGCACACAATTTCATACCCTTCTTACAATGGAGACATTCGTATCTATCTGCAATGAGACCGGTACCCATGAGCTAATCTTTCACACTCCTTTCGCCCTGACTTTCCAGACGATTCCAAAAATGGGTGGTAAATTCAGGCTCCATCTGCATAAATTTACCCAATATTTATCTAACTAAAACTGCTGAGGATGCAAAAAAAAACAAAAAAACAAACAAACAATGAACTTACCGAGCACCCGGTTAAGCAATCAAGAATAGCAACAGACGTAATATTTAAGCACTCTTTTCAATATCCGTATCATTAAAAAGTACCCCAAAAAAAATAATAATTTCTCGCCATTTTGTCAAAAAAGAACATAAAATTTTATGTCTAAATTTAAAAATTATATTTCTTTTTTTCATTTATTATGAAAATAAAAACCCAAAAGAAACAAATACAATATAATATTAAACATTCCTCGGGCGAATTAATACTAAAACATAAAAATATTAGTTATCTAAAAATAAACAAAGGGTAGTGACTCCTTATGTAAACACCGAAAAAAGACGTCGTGGCATCCTCAACTACCATTAGCCACAAGCGTCTCATATGCAAAATCTCCTTAATCAACAACCTCCACCTCCCCTCTCAGTGCGTACATAACATAATATAAAATATGATTGTCTAAACTTTAAAAAATATTACATCCAATCGTTTTTCTTGTTCCATTCACTGCCAGATCTTTATTAGAAAGTGCTAAAACTTCAACAACCAAAAATGTATTTTATTTTATCGGAAAAAATTACCATAATCATAATCATGCTGATGCCTATCAAACTCTTCATAATATTTTTTCACAGAGTCTCTGAAAAATCATAGAATTGGCGGGTCTCGGCGTACAACCATCCTCCTCATCCTCATGTCCCTTAGCCCTTGGACCGTTGGGGCGTCACAGATGACATGTGAACCATCCTCCTCCCTTCATCTCCGTCTTCAGCACTACCCACTGCATCGCCCAGTGTTAGTCCTGTCCACTCTTTGATGTTATCCCATCTTTTTCTTTGTCTTCCTCTTCTTCTCCCTCCTCTTGTGGTCCCCTGCAATATTTCTTTGGCAAGCCCTTGTTGCCTTGTTACGTGGCCGTACCATTGTAGTTTGCGTTTTTTCAGACACCAATAGGTCATCGTACTCCCCAATTACCTACGAACCCTTTCTTTCACTGTTTCATTGGAGATATGGTCCCTATAGCAGATGCCAAAAATGCTTCTGAAGCATCTCATCTCCATCACCTTTATTTTCCTTTCAAGATCGGCTGTTAATGTCCAGGATTCGCAGGCAAACAGGAAAATGGAGAGGACTAATGACACTGATTAGCATGAGCATGTTATAAAAATAATCCACCCCCCATGTGAATTATGTGCCAGCCTTCTAGCACGCCTAAATTAGGAAAAGTAAAGTACTGTAAAGGATAAAGTAAAAGTTCAAAGTAAAGCAGCAATATAAAAACATGTGGGTGGTAAGGTAAAATTAAGGCTATTAAGGCCAAGGCCAAGGCTTAAGACTTAACTCTCAAAAGACGGGAGATTGAAAAATCGGTCATATATGGCGGGTGAAAAAAAGGACCCCTAATATATATATAAAAAAAATATTAAAAGGCGAAAATAAAGATTTACTATTTTGGAATGTTAAATTTCTATTTGGCAAGAAAGAAAAATCGTTTATTTTACTAGTTCTTGAAGAAATCTGGTAGCAACTTGTCCATTCATAAATTTTACTTTTCGCCATTTACTCATATTTCGCCACAATTCCGGTTCACTGTTACTACACTCTAAAACATTGCTATGGAATCTGATTCTGTTATAAGCTTGAAATGGACAACTATTCTTACTTAGAGGAATATTTTTGATGAAGATAGCACTTCAGATGTGTCTGATACCGATAATTGTGTAAATTATCATCATAATAATACCATCCAAGGTTTGTTTACTTTTTTCATTCATACTCAACTCACGCATACTGTGATACTTCTTAGCACTATTATTAGCCCTAACATTAGTTTTATTCAAGTTCCAGTAGTATAAAATTCTTCAATAGATTAAATTATTTATTTGTTTGAAACTAATTTGTAGTTATACAATTATTTTAATATTATTACGTTTCAGTTAGCAAAATGTAAACAATGGTTCTCAAGGCCAAGGCTATTACTATTATTACACTGTAACAATCAGCTGTGTTCCCTTTTCAATGAAAACTTGAAGTAAAAGTAATTTAGGCAGATTGTTTATTATTTTGAATTCTTTTTATTTATATTTTAATTTTTTTATTTTAGCTAAACTAATTTTTTTAAAAATATTTTGACAGCATCTATGAAGGGCAGATGTCAAACATAGTCAATACAATGGGTTATGATGACAAAAGACTGTGGGACTCTTTGCTGCATTTAGACCAGAGGTGAAAAGCACTATTGCTTCCTGATGTTATAACAAGAGAGGATATAAGGAGATTTTAAAAGCAAATTGACATTTTCAACCTCTACTTTACTACAGATTTGGTTGGTTATTAGTAAGCCTTGTGCGCAGGACAATGGACCGCAGAACTTTTGTGTTTTCAAAAATTGGTACCATTATAACAACATTGAAGGGGAGTTTTATCTACTAAGTGGATTTATTATGAATGCAGGACTTATCAAGCTCTTAATTTTACAAGAAATGTCCAGGAAATCCTTTTATGATGGACAATGAGCAAGGCGATTAGTGCTAAGGACATATTCAAGGCTATATTGAGTTTCCTAAAAGTTTCTGATACTGAAAATAAAGGAAACATGCTGTGTACAATTGGGAGACACTTCTGTATCTCAATGCAAAATACAATCAACTGTATCAGCATCAAGAAAATGTAGCAATTAATGAACAATTTAGGGAACAATTGACATATTTGATGATGAACCTGATACTGTAAAGCCCGAAATCTTTACATCGTGCGCCGCAACATGACAATACCAAAAAATGTAATTGTGGGTTACCCAAACAGGGTAAAATGGTCAGAGCATATGTCACAGGCTTTGTTTTTGATACATTTTTATGTTTTAATAAATAAAGATGTTGTTTTCAAGAATTTTTATGCATGGTCTTGGCGAAGGATTATATACTTTGATCGGTATCTCGGGGATGCATAAAAAATGTTTATTTATTAAAATGTGCCTTTTTTCTTAACTTTTCTTCTCAAATAATACTTACTAATAACCCTCTAAAGGATAATATGATGCAGTATATGTTTTCCTTTGAAAAAAAAAAATATTATGATTATTTGAAAATAATTTTGACTTTTTGAGCAATATTTCCTTGAATGATCTGTTGCCTAAAAATAGTCATAACTTTTTTATTTATGAGTCTATTCTTTTGAAATTTGAATATGTTTTATAGTATTGAACACATTCTAATAAATTATCAATTTTATTGATTTAATTGGAAACACTTTTTTTTTTCCTTCTTTGTAAAACTGTGATATTATGTTTTTGTCGACTTAAAAAAAAATTTTTTTTGCCTAAAAATAAAAAAACATCAAATTTTGCAAGGATATTTTGAACAAACACCAAGTATCAATTAAAGAGCATCCAATTACCTTTCAAATGATATATAATACTTGGAGGTAGCTACAAAATTACAGTCATGAGACACTTTGAAGAATAATATATATTCAAGGTCATTAAAAAATGGTAAAATCTACAGTCTTTTGAGAGTTAAGACAAGAAGGCCTGGCCTAAGCCTAAGGCCATGAAATTTAAGCGCGATTAATTATGTCTAGTGATATAAAATTAAAACTTCCTCTTCACCTGATGGAACTAAAGGCCGGTATACCCTAAAGGCCTAAAATAGCGTCTTTTTGTTCATGTACAATATCCATTTAACAAAATTGAACAAGATAAAGAATCTTTTGTCATTTACGACGCCATTGTGGGAAAAAAACAAGGAGAACTCTTCTGTCTTCAAAGATACGTTATAAAAGTTGCCCAATTGGATATATTTAGATTTAAATAATTTTTTTAAACATTTTACATTTTATAGATTATCTACTTTGATATCTCTTTCTAGCCCACTGGATCCATGCACAGCAATGTAAAGGTGTACTAGCAAGGGACCTCAATATCAGGGGTCGCATTCGCCCGGGGCGCTGCTTTTCCTTTACACGTTTGTGCATCCATTTCGGACAGAACGCGGCTCGAATTTTGAGGGTGGGGGCATGGGCGCCCGCAGAAAACTTTCTAGGGGGGGGGGCAAAAAATCGATTAACTTTCAAGGAGGGGGGCAAAAAAAATTTATTAATGTTTTAATATAGTTTTAATTTACCGTAGCGTATTAGTATGGTGAACGAACGGACAGGACATCAGCTTAGTTACTTTCTCTTCATTTTCTCTTTACTTTAATATATTTTTGGTCTATTTTTGTCTAATTTTTTTTATCCAATCAATCCAGGGGGGCGGGGCAAGTAAACCCCCCCCCCCCTTGCCCCCCCCTGCAGGGGCCCATGGGGGGGGGTTATGTGGGAAATATTTGTTAAAACTTTAAATAAAATTTTTTACTTTAATATTTTTTTGGTCTATTTTTGTCTAATTTTTTTTATCCACCCAACCCAGGGGGGCGGGGCAAGTAAACCCCCCCCCCCCCTTGCCCCTACCTGCAGGTGCCCATGGGTGGGGGTTATGTGGGAAATATTTGTTAAAACTTTAAATAAAATTGTCAATGTCCTGTCTTAAAATTTGTGACAGTTTCGATTTCGTTCTCAATAAATAACTGGTGATTTACTAAGACTAAGGGGCGAAAAGCGGGAAAGTAATGAAATATATGTCAGTAGCGACCACAGACCATTTAAATAGCTTTTTTGCCTACTATGACTCACAATTGTCGAGAAAAAGTCAATCCACTTGCATGGGAAGGGGGCTGTGGAGGGGGTGGTCCACACAGGTGCCACTTTTTTTAAAAATGTATATTGTGGGACGGCATTTTCGGCGAGCTGAAGTTTTTTTGTTTGTTTTTTTTTAAACTTAGTGGTAGTGGGTGGCACACCTTTCTAGTTAACATATCGCAACATATCCCTGGTCCGCTCGAAACGTTTCCCAGATCTGCTCATTATGAGGAAACTTAACACATCACCCAACGCTTGGACATTGGTCGCTCTCTCAGTCTCTGTTGTTGGTGGAATTCTATTACGTAGATGAGTCTCTCGCTTCGCACCTTTTTTTGCCCATGCGCCGTTTCCCTGGTCTGGTCTGCTGATTACCAAAGTCATTCTCTGATACACTAAAGTAATCCGTCGGCATAGCTAGAGCGACGTGGCCTCCACGGCCTTGCCATGTTTCTGTTTTGTAAGGCTGTGGGCAGCAACGCAGTCGCCGCGGCTTACCCGTGTTACCCGTGTATAGGTTTACTTTAAGCAGATTTCTGATCGCTAATGCTGCATAAACTTTATGGTTTGTGTCCGCTGCGGTGGCCGCGCAAATGAACGCCGGCCAAGTAAACCCACAACTCACCATAACACATCCAAACACAGGACTAGTGAACCAACGGACAAGTTAACACGCAGAAAAGTGAATACCGGTATATAGAACATAGACAGCTGAACCCAACAATGAACAACTGGGTTTGAAAAGGCTTTGCTGAGATAATCGTCATTCTTGACTTGTTCTTATAAATTTATTTTCACTGCTAATTCGCAATGATTGGTTCCGAAAGACTTCAGCTACTTTTATAAATATGTAAACGTTTTTAATGTGCTGAAAATTATTTTACAAAATTGTATAAATAACCGTTTTTAATATTTTTATTATATTTCTTGGGCAGATTTTTGTTTCCTAAACTGAGTCTATTGATTTCTTATTAAAAAACATTAACATGTTCAACAATATTGTTTAACATTTGTAAAAATATCTAGAAAATTCTTATCTCTTATTATAATTTCACATTGATATGCTTTAAATTTCATTTTATTTGACTCCTATATTTCTAATATTGCTTAATTGATTTTTTTTTCTCTTTTTAAAGTGGTCCACTTAGGATTTTCCATTTATCTCTGACGTCAAATGTATTATGAGGAAAAGTATTATTACCACATGCTTCAAAATTTGCAAGTTTTTTTCTATTATTTTCTCTACATAATGATTGAATTTTTTTTTTATTACATGTCTCATAAACAAAATTCCGAAGTTTTTATGATCGTATTATTTTTATTAGGCTTGAGGCTAGTAGGTTGTTGGGAAAATGCATTCATTTATATTCTATCAATTATAGCTATATACTTAAATTGTTTATTTTTAATTAACGAGTGGAATGTGTTCATGATGTATGCATCCAATGTTGTTCAAATAACATTTAATTTTTTTAATAAGCATTTGTCAGTGTCTTTTTCAGCTTTTATCGATATAGCATTTTAATTTTTTTTTCTGACGTCAATTGATGAATCAGGAGGAATAGTTTTGGAACTACATAATTGAAACTTTGCATTCTTATTTATATTGACATTCTCTACTTAATGATGGATGGTTTTTAAACAAACATCTCAAAGGAAAATTTTTCAGAATTTTTTTATTTATGAATTTTTTTATTAGGTTCGTATGTTAATTTTTTCTATCTTTTCTGTCTTAGTTTTCTAATTGTTTTTTAATTCATGAATGATATATGTACATAGTGTATGCATCCTATATCGTTCATGCAGCCCTCTAATTTAAAAAAAACCTCAATTTTATACTTTTTTTCATTTTTCACAATTTTGCATTTTCCTGATTTTTTAGGAACGCTAAATGAATTGGGAGGAAAAGTATTCTAGCTACAGCCTTCAAACATTGCATGCTGCTTTTCATTGATATTCTATACAAAATTCATGAGGCTTTTTTTTATATACCGGGTATATCCAACTAGAAAAGGTTTATAACATTTTTACATTTGCTACTCCTGAAGAGTTCTCGAATATTTATGTGACCCCCACATACATGCTATTTGTAACACTTCCAATAACTGCTGTGTAATAAGCTTCTTTAAACTTTATGTCAATGTTATTCTTAATGTGTATGCCAAGTTTCATTTAAAATACAGTACAATAAGGTACAATACAATGCAATACAAATTTGTCTTTACTCATTTTGCGTAAAAGTCAAAATTGGTATAAAATGTTTAATTTTTTGCAATAAAAGTCACAACAAATTTTTTAAAAATAAACTTTAGTGGATTTTTGTCTTTCTGTTTGTGTATGGATTGTATGTACTATATTTTTTTTTAATGGCTCTATTTATTTAGGGTTATCAGTATTTTATTTTCAATGTGGCATGACTTAGTTGCCTTGAAACCAAACTCCCTTCACAGACCACATATATTTGCTCCCACTCAATCATTACATATGTACTTAAATGAAGAAATAATAGAAACAATAGTTAACTGTATGGGTACCAACAAGGAATGTGAGAAAGTAAAAGGAGACAAATGGCAAAGGAATGATGTGACCTAATTGAATGAGTTTATTGGCAACCTACTCCATACTGGCCCCTAATTTATTTTATGGATTACTTGAGTACACAACTCAAATAACTAACAACCAAACAAAAATGTTCTCAAGTCAGTTAAGGTTTTTTTTTAATATTAAATTTTAAGTTATGTACCAGTGTGTTAGACCCAGGAGACAGATATGGTAAAAAAAAAGACTAGTCCTCCAAAAATAAGTCTCTTTCTCATGCTTTATACAATGGCATCCTTTAACTTTAAGATGTTCATTGCAACTACCTTGTGAATTAGGTCAAGTCAAATGAGAAAAGTTGTTGAAAGGAGATTCGAGATATCAGAAAAAACAGTCAGTGTCTGCATGTATGACTCCCAGTCGGTTCCTTTTTCAAATTTTAACCACCAAAACAAGACTGATAGCCAAGCTCTCTAGAGGAATAGTTGAAATTAATTCACTATGAATGCAATTTTCATTATTTAGAATACCTATTAATTCATAAAGTACTGTGTGATTAAATCTTTTAACTTAAACAATACACATAAATAATCTTAAATAAAGGATTTAATTTTAATAATTAAATTAATATTATTACTTTTCTAAAATCCAAATGAAAACAATAAATGTATCTAAATCATCTTCATTACTAGATTTTAAAAAAAAATGATCTACGAAAATGGCTTAAACTAAAAAAGAAAATAGGAAAGAAAAAAAATCTACCCGTCCTAAGAGAAATGAACATAGCAAAAATATTTTAAAAAAACAACTAAAAAGAATAAAACTACGAATCTATGAAATAACAAGGAGAAAAACAATTGAATAAAAAAAATTTTTTTTTTCAAACTATTATTGTTATCACACCCGACTCCGAAGCCATTTATCCTGTACGGAGCCACTCCGGGTGCGAATAGTCATTTGTGATTAAAGGTACCCGGGTACCTATAGGTGCAGCCTTAACAAAAGTGATTTTTATGAAGGGTGGTGCGAAGTTGGCTGCAAGCTTTGGGAAGGGGGGACTAAGTTCAAAAGATGAAAATGTCATCCTCATCCTCATGTCCCTTAGTCCTTGGACCGTTGGGGCGCCGCAGATGACATGTGAACCATCCTCCTCCATTCCTCTCTGTCTTCAGCACTACGCACTGCATCGCCCAGTATTAGTCCTGTCCACTCTTTGATGTTACCCTCCCACCTTTTTCTTTGTCTTCCTCTTCTTCTCCCTCCTCTTGTGGTGCCCTGCAATATTTCTTTGGCCAGCCCTTGTGTCCTTGTTACGTGGCCGTACCATTGTAGTTTGCGTTTTTTTCACAGTCACCAGAAGGTCATCGTACTCCCCAATTGCCCGACGAAGCCTTTCATGTCATGTTTTATTAAAAAATATATATGAACTAATCTCATGTATATTTGCTTCTGGTTCGTCCTGCTTCCTTTTCAACAAAAACGCACCCCAGTTACTCCAATGTATATTAATGGGAGTGAGTGAAAAAATTCTGTCACGCAGCCAGCCTTCATGCGTTACGTCAGACCTGCGGTACAAAGGTGATTTTTTTCTATTCTTTAAATGCGGGCAGGTAGGGTGTTCGGCTGTCTGTAGGACTATTGTTTAAAGGCCGGCAGGTAGGGTGTTTGGCTGTCTGTAGGACTATTGTTTAAATGCGGGCAGGTAGGGTGTTGGGCTGTCTGTAGGACTATTGTTTAAATGCGGGCAGGTAGGGTGTTGGGCTGTCTGTAGGACTATTGTTTAAATGCGGGCAGGTAGGGTGTTGGGCTGTCTGCAGGACTATTGTTTAAAGGCCGGCAGGTAGCAGAAATGTCATTAGGGTACGGCATGGGGTGGAACCCAACCCCTTTAATTTTTGCAGGTTTTATTTAATTTCCTATGTCCTGTGGTGCCTCCAGTAAAAACAACTTAAACTTAACAAGCCGACCAAGTTTTGGTACCCACCTCACCCCCCTTTTGAAAAAATCTGAAATGACGCCCCTGCAGGTAGGGTGTAGGACATTCTCTAGGATTATTGTTTAAAAAGCCGGCCGCTAGGGCGTGGGATTGTCTCTAGGCCTATTTTTTTTTTAATAGAAAAGGAGAAGTTAACTCTGTCTATCGTAACACTTGGACCCACCCGGTATTGTCTCACATTCCCGGCTCCAGTGTACAAAAATGCACCCGATCAAGCCTTACTAACAATGATAGGAACCTTGGCAGTGTTGGACTGTTCACAGGATTTTATGAAATATGTACAATAAAAATGAATTTGTTAAAATTTAACGTTTTCATTTTAAGTGAAAATTGTTATCATTCTCGTTATAAGCAATATCCATCTAAATTACAATACTTAAATTCAGTTTCAACATCATTGTGTAAATAATATGATATTGATACTGACTAATTGATTAGACACTATGTTTTGATTTGTCACTTAACTTGAACATCTGGGACATATTCAGATGTTATGATGAATATAAAATTAAAAAATAAATTAAAATTTTACTTTTTTAATGCTTGTAATTTTAATTAACATTAGACTCAAGCCACAGGTAACTTTAAATTACATATTGACATTATGAAATCAGGGAAAAAAGAAGTTTAAAAATTTGGTTCCTAAAATTATTATTATTTTTTTTTTAGTTCATTAATTACAATTGTGTTTTTCATCTACAGTTTTCAAAGCCACCGATCTCATTAATAGTGATTTCTTAGTTTTTTTTGTTCCTTCCAAATTTATTTTCATATTTATTTAATCTTTGACTCAAGACCAATTTCTAATTTATGTTATAGTATAATATTACATAAAATATTTAAACAAAAATTGAATCTATTAAAATATTAACTATTTTGTTAAAGATTGTATTGTACCGGTGGAAGCATTCAACTTTCATTCAGATTTACAGAAACTAAAACACTTTTATTATAAGATAATGTCATTCTAAATTTATTATTAAAAAAAACACGAAGTTTACAGATATCTAATTTTATTATGTTTATTTTAGCAGATTGGATAATTTCTTGCATGGATTACGGTGGAATGGAACTTCGTAAAACGGACATTGTGCTTAAATATAACGCCACTGGTGCCTAGCTGCATCATCGACATGATGTTCGTTTGAGCTTTTGGAGAGAGGCGATTTGCTGCTGGGAACCAGGTTATGATCCTAGAAGAATAATCCCATGCCTTGTGGATTTCGTCCAGCGAATTCCACACTATCGTCACATTAAAATTTTGACTGACAATGCCAGCAAAAATGAAAGACATTGTCTTAGGCAAATTCAATCCGGTTTTAATCGGATAAATTAGGAATTTTTAACATGAATATTTAAAGATTAAAGATTAACGTGAAATCAGTGACATCATATTTCTTTCATCTTCCCATGGAAAACAGGAAAAAAAGCCTGATTATTGGGACTGAACATGTGATCGAATGTGTTGTATTTGGCTTCGAGTCCATGCGCCAGGTTTCAGCTCAATAGGTTGACGGGAAGTGGATCAATTTGCCGTCGGAAGATTTTGCCCGAAACACACGCAAACGAAGTCAATATATAGGATTTAAAAATAAATATCTTATTTTCATATTTTAATTGAATCCCACCAGACTGATAGAAGAGAATGAAGTATTGTTATATGGCAAAATGGGTTAAATAATATTTTTGTTCTTTCACATTTTCTTTTCCGTAAACTTTAGCCAACTCTCGATAACACTTACTAAATTCGATTTGGGGATAAAGGTGGGTGGGGGGGGGGGTCCGTGGAAAATAAGAAATAAAAATGACCCTTTATCTTACTTATAGTTTCGCTTTGGTGTGATAAACAGACAGTGGCCTGCCTCTGATTAGTGCAAACCAGGTAAGGACCAAGCTTTTTCCCCCCGCCCCATTTTCTCGATAACACTTACTAAATTCGATTTGGGGATAAAGGTGGGTGGGGGGGGGTCCGTGGAAAATAAGAAATAAAAATGACCCTTTATCTTACTTATAGTTTCGCTTTGATGTGATAAACAGACAGTGGCCTGCCTCTGATTAGTGCAAACCAGGTAAGGACCAAGCTTTTTGCCCCCGCCCCATTTTTTTATCCACGAAAAAAATAATTCAATGGCCAAAAAGACCGCCCTCCATAAAAGGAAAAAAAATAATTCCGCCTTAGGCGAACCGCCCCCCCCCCTTAATTACGCACCCCATTCCTACGCCACTGATAAAATTAAAAAAAAAACAAAAAAAAACCTGCACAAATATCACAGCTAATGTTACACTTAGAGTTTTATGATGTTCAAGTGCAGGAGCGTGACCAACGGCCCGAAACGCTGTATTGCAATGACACCCCGAGCCGACTGCTTTACACCGCAGTCAACAGCAACTGAAAGTAAATGTGGTCTTGTTTGCCAGCATTAGGCTGGCGTATTGCTAACTGGGCGTCTCATGACAGAAGATATTACACGATACGATAAGAGGTCAGAGTTGTCCGAGAGTTGACTTAATTGTTTTACTTGTTTGTAAAATTGTAGCATGGGTTGGGGATCGATGGCTTGGAGCATGGGGAGAAGGATTGTGGGATTTAAAGGATAGGGTTGGGGGAAACCCGGGGGGCTTAGGTGTGCACAGAGGCAGCACGGCTACTGTAAGCCGGTGAGTTGGTTGGAGGTTGGTAGGGAGGTTGGCGGGGAGGTTGGCAGGGTGGTTGGCCGGAAAGTTGGCTGGGAAGTTGGCAGGGAGGTTGGCAGGGAGGTTGGCAGGGAGGGTGGCGGGGAGGTTGGCGGGGAGGTTGGCCGAGAGGTTGGCATGGAGGTTGGGAGGGAGGTTGGCTTGGGAGGTTGGCTGGGAGGTTGGCTGGGAGTGTTGGTAGGGAGGTTGGCGGGGAGGTTGGCAGGGTGGGTGGCCGGAAAGTTGGCTGGGAAGTTGGCAGGGAGGTTGGCAGGGAGGTTGGCAGGGAGGTTGGCGGGGAGGTTGGCGGGGAGGTTGGCCGAGAGGTTGGCATGAAGGTTGGTAGGGAGGTTGGCTTGGGAGGTTGGCTGAGAGGTTGGCCGGGAGGTTGGCAGGGAGGTTGGCCGAGAGGTTGGCATGAAGGTTGGTAGGGAGGTTGGCTGGGAGGTTGGCTGAGGAAAATTGTTGGAGGGAAAGCATGAGGAGGCAGAAGTTATTTAATGTTTAAAATGACGCCCATGGGTGATTGTGTTTAAAACACTGCTTAAGCAGACTAGAAAATTGCACTTTATAATGTTTAGTGATTAAGTTACAGAACAATGAATCTCAATAAATGTGTTATTTTACTCATGAAAAGTCATTGCATTCAGCTTTTTAGACCCACGTTATTTCGGTGTTTATTTTGTCTTTTTGTTTCCAATTTAAAATATGATTTACTTAAACAAATATGATATGGGATATGATAGAATTCACCACATGTGAGATACTTTTTAACGTTAAATTTAATATATCAGTATATGGTGAGATATACAGCACAGTAGAAACATTTTGAACAGGTTTAAGACATATGCCTACATTAAATGACAGTTTAACTTGGGTTTTTTTTTTTAAACACTCTACCGCACCGGTTCTCAACCTGTCGGTCGTGACCCCTTTGGGGGTCGCGAGACCCTTTTTCAGGGGTCACCTAAGACCATCTGAAAACATATATCCTTACAGCTATGAAGTAGCAACGAAAATAATTTTGTGGCTTGGGGTCGCCATGACACGAGAAACTGTATATAAGGGTCGCGGACCTAGAAAGGTTGAGAACCACTGCTCTACGGTAACCCACTTGTCAATGAAAACAGAAACTTAAGAGGTAAGACACCGGATTTTATTTCTATATATGAAAAAGAGGTCATGCTAACTTGATCTTGACCTTGGAAACAACTTTTGTGACCGCGTAATGCGCAGACAGAGAATTCGGTCACAAGAAACCCCCAGTGGATACTGTTTCCACTGCTCCGTACCGCTCTACGGGTTTAGTTCTATTTTTAGTGCCCTCGGAACATTGAAAACGGCTTTGTTGTTCATCCCCTCAGTAGAGCATGAAGAGACGACGTCCCACGGAGCGTTTTTTGAAAGTTCAAATTCTTGGAAGCGAAAAAGTTTAGTTTCGAAACTACATCCGTTTTGTCAGGGATAAGAAAACCAATTCAACTGTTGTTTTTTTTGTTGTTTTTTTGTTGTTTTTTTGTTGTTTTTTTTTTTTTTTGCTTAGGACACATGATCTTGCTGTCTGTTTTTCACATTTAAGAAAAAATCCTAGATTTAAACTTAAGCGCAACCTTTTACTTGATTCGAATCCATGGTTGAAACATAAATTTACATAACTATGTTCATGCAGAAATTTACTTACATAAAAGTTTGAAAAATAAAAACAAACATTGCTATATTTTTTAAACATTATATATTAAACAGTGTGGCCTTCATATTGTAAACGTTTGGGGATCTTTCCTTGGTATGTTATTTATGAATGAGCAGTTGGATTTAGAAACGAAACAAAACTGTTTCATGTCCCCACAAAGGTACTCAGTTCTCAAACCACATGGCACGACTCTTGTTAGTATGTACTGCATTTTAAGGAGTTCTCCCATCTTACCACATCCTCTGACATAACTACCAGTGGCCAAGCACATGTCTTGGTCATTCACAACCCTCTGGACACCTGACAAACCTCTAGACGCCTAACAACCCTCAAGACACTTGAAAACCCTCTGGAACCTAACAACCCTCTAGACACCTAAACCCTTTAGACACATGACAACCCTCTAGACACCTACAACCCTCTAAACACCTAGCAACCCACTGGAAACTAACAACCCTCTAGACACCTGAATACCCTCTAGACACCTGACTACCCTCTAGACACATAACTACCCTCTAGACCAGTGGTTCTCAACCTCCCTAGTGCCTGCGACCCATTAATACAGTTTCTCGTGTCGTGGCCACCCCCACTTTGCTAAATATTTCCCCGTTTTACCATAGTCAAAAGAGAAAGGAAAAAACTGTTAAGCATAAAGGTCTATGCATTTTTATGGGTTATCTAAATTGGTCATTTTTATAAGTCGTATATAAACAGTATTATTATGTAAAGAAGACATGAGTTGTTTACAAATTGCAGAAATTTCCCAATGTTCGGTTGATTGATTTTTTTTACATTATTTTATATTTTAAACTACTATAATTTTCTTTTTCTTCAGTTAAATTGAACATTTCCACTTAGATATACATCAAACATTTTTTCCCCATAAAATTTACAGAATTTATTTTTTAAATATACAAGTTAGGAATAAGAATTTATTCTGAAACAAGTATCCAAAAAAAAAAAAAAGCAAAAACAAAAAAATGGAATAGGCGTGATAATCGAAATGCTACTTCATCTTTTTTATTTTAGCTTTCTGCTACGATTCTCATCTTGAAAAAAACAAAACAACAAACTTATTTTAAAAAAAAACAATCCTTGCAAACAGATGGGGTAGTTGTTTTTTTTTTTTATTATTCTAATATTAAGAAGATAAAAGCTGATGGGAATTTAATAGATATTGGCTAATTTTTTTTTAATCCTCTGTTATTCAGGAAACTTTGTTAAAAACGAAGCATTTGTAAAGAAAACACGTTTTTTTAATATAATGATGAATGAAATTTGAACTTTTGTATGCGCCATTTAAATTCTTAATTTAAAAAAAAATATATATCTTTCAATTTTTTTAAGTTTCCATTTTATAACAATCAACATTCATGGAATCGAGTACATTTATAGTTATGCCATTAAAAATATTTTTTAAAAGCTAATAACCACTAACCAATGTATAATTCACATCTTTCCCTTCTTTTAAAAATAATGCTTTCATAATGAAATATAATTAGAACATAGACTGCGTATGGTTGATACTTGGCAAGAAGTATTAGAATTGTTGTCTTTGATCTTGACGTAAAGCTACTTAATGAATACAGTGTTATTAAAGTCTTAAGATTTGTGAATTCGTTCTATTATTTTACCCAATTTGCTCCGGGGGGGGGGGGTACTTCACTTTCCCGGAGAGGGTAGTGCCCCCCCCCTTCTCCGGAGAGATGCCTGAAAGAAGCCCTGATATCATGGGTCACATATAATGGAAGAGCTTTTTTCTTGACGTAAAGCTACTTAATGAATACAGTGTTATTAAAGTCTTAAGATTTGTGAATTCGTTCTATTATTTTACCCAATTTGCTCCGGGGGGGGGGGTACTTCACTTTCCCGGAGAGGGTAGTGCCCCCCCCCTTCTCCGGAGAGATGCCTGAAAGAAGCCATGATATCATGGGTCACATATAATGGAAGAGCTTTTCCGTTGCAAAACGTTTCTTCAGGAGATTCTTAGGTTTACTATATATTATATATATTTGTATGGCATCTTTCCGTCTGTGGGAGACGATAGATTATCTTTATTGCTTTATTATATATTTACTGTTAGTGAAAGAAAATTATTTAAGAAATTTAATGACTAGTAACACATGATGTGCATTGTTGGTTTATCCCGCGTTATGTCACAGATTGTCAGTCGGGGATTCTCAAATGCAGCAACGATTTTGCCAGCAGTGCCATCAAGCACCCGACGGACAAGGATCTCCTCTGCAAGTAAGTTTCTAAAAAAAACTTTGAGTACCGTTTTGTTGTTTCTTACACTTCACACGAAACAAATACAGTGAAAATCAGTTTAAGAGAGGAATACCAAAATGTGCACGTCATTAAAAGTCTCTGCATTTCTATATAGGTGTTAATAATTACAAAAAATTATTAACACTTCATTGTATATATATATATATATATATTTAAATGTCTTTTAAGATATATGCATATAACATTAAATCTAGCCAAGTTTAAGGATACATCTTTGAATGACTTTAAGAGAAATGTTGATTTTATTTTCAAGAATTAATTTTAGTCAAGTTTCATAATCTACAAATTAGAATCATTTTATCGTTAGTAGTTGATCACAGCGCTGTTATTAAGTATTGAAATACGATTTTTCTAAAACTTTTCTATTTAAGAGACATACGCGTTTACTTAGGGTGCATATTTGAACAGAAATGTGGACTGTCCTCCAGCGATGAGCAAAAGGTGATTGAGGCTGCTCAAAAGTATTTTGAGACCTACGGACTGTCTTGTTGTGAGTTAAATTTATTAGACTTCAAACCCCTAATGCATGATTCCCTCACAAAGTGGCACTGGAAATCAGTGAAATTTCCTCATCAACACCAGGAACAGAAACATTGCAAATCCCATCTACATGCATAGGAGCCAAAATGATGAATAAATTGATCGTGGGCCCTTAAGATATAGAAGAAGAAGAAGATATATACATATTTATATATATATATACACTAAGTCTATTAGACAATTTATATTATATTATATATATATATATATACACACATATATATATATATATATAAATATATANATGGGTTTGTTTGTTTGTTCAACAAACGCTATTACATGGATTGTTTGATCTTGACTAAACCTGGCACATAAATCCATCATTATTACCAACAAATAAGTTGAGGTATTTTATAAAATAAGCTAGACATTTCTTAAAACTAATTTATTTTTTTTAAAAATATTTAAAGTGCTTCGATAACAATCAGGGAAGACCCGAACTAAACAAGACTAATAATGTAATTTGTTTTCTTTTTAGAAGTATTTAGCTGATGTTTAACTCACCAAACCAAATTTTAGCGATGCATCTTCAACATTGAATGAGTTTTTATAATATTTTTCTTCCAAATATTTGCATTTATAAAATTGTTAAAAAAAGGAAAGAGCAGGAATGTATCGTTAAAAAATAAAAAAAAAAATAAATAAGAGAACTCCATTCGACCCATCAAAAGTGCCAAGCACAATTCGAGGACCATCTGAAGAATCTAATCTCAATTAGAAATGAAATAGCAAAACGAGGTGTATGGAAGCTTGAATGTAAGGACAGGACAATAAGAGAAGAACGTTTCGGCATAGAAAAAAAGGGGGGTGGGGGGTAAATTTTAACATCAATATCTCCAAGCCCAATTATGTCACAGATTTGAACTTTGTTATATATTTTTAATTATTTAAAATACACAACCATATTCGTAAAATATATGGAAATATGGGTTGAACAATTTTTGTTATAGAAAATTCAGTTAAGCTCTTGTAAAAGTTTTTATCATCATTTTCGCGTGTGACCGTGTCTGGTTGGATAAAAGACAAAATTGAAAATCAAAAACATAACAAAAAAAAAAAAAGGTATACACTTTTATTTCTTAAATCATTTAAATGTAAGACGTTACCAGCCAGTGAAATGGTCGGAGCAATTTGAAAAAGAAACAATTGTTCATCCTTTTCACCAAAATCTTTGGCTCCGCAAATTTATTTTAATTTAATTTATTTTGTAAAAAAAAAAACAACAACAAAAAAAACCTTGTTTCTTCTTCTCTATTTACAGCGTTCTCAGTAGAAGATGTTATTAAGGGTAAGTTTTCACTGTATAGGGTGTAGAGGTGCATGTCCCATTAAAATAAACAGCAACCATCGCAACACTAAAGCGATTCTCGCAAAAAAAAAAAAAATTATTGTAACTCTCATCGGTCTCAAAATGAAGCCTTAACTGTCCAGTACAAGATGTCAAGATGTCATCGGCTACTAACGCCGTGTTTAAAATTTGCAACGCCTAATCTAAGGACCCAGGTCCAACTCATAGCGCAGACTGCGATGATGGACGCACTGCGCCCCGACAGCTTGATTAGTAATCGATAATTCGACTATTACAATCGCTTCCATGGATCGATTGCCTTTGATTTAACTTTAAAAAAACAACACATCGGTTAAAGCAGGCCTGCACAACTCAAAATGTAAGGCGGGCCTTAATACTTTATGAAAAACTTGTGCGGGCCAAAAGAACATAGGACAGGGGAAACGCTATTAAAGAAAATAATAAGAATAAAGAAGATTTCGTTACCTCGTGGGCCACATAGTGGGTGCTGGCGGGCCTCATGGTTGGGTTAAAGGGATTTAATTATCGCTGGAATTTGATCCCAACCCAAAGTGCGTTTAAACCAGCGTTGACAATCACAAGGCCGAGTAGGAGAGAGAGAGAGAGAGAGAGAGAGAGAGAGAGAGAGAGAGAGAGAGAGAGAGAGAGAGAGAGAGAGAGAGAGAGAGAGAGAGAGAGAGAGAGAGAGAGAGAGAGAGAGAGAGAGGGAGAGAGAGATGATAGATATATAGATAGATAGATAGATAGATAGATAGATAGATAGATAGATAGATAGATAGATAGATAGATAGATAGATAGATAGATAGATAGATAGATAGATAGATAGATAGATAGATAGATAGATATAAATGGGTGCAATTTACAATGTTGTTATTGACTTTTACTTTTACTTTTTTTTCTTATCACACAGACTATAAAAATGGCGCCAGGCGCAGCAGTACATTATCGTCCGCCATATTGGCCAGCTTCAGTCTCGTCTTGGTCGCAATGGGGAAACTCTTCTTCGTGTGAAAAGATTATTTAGTCTTCAAGTATCATATAATACGTTTTGTTGTTTATTACAAGTTTTTACTCAGATTTTATATTATACTTTTTTTAAAAAGAAGTTTCCATGCAACAATTATATTTTAAAATTTGTAACTAATCTATGTAAAGTTTTTGTATTTTTTTTTTACTCATGTTCCATGAGATGGTGTAAGTTAAAGTGCTCTCCTGCAACCCTTTCCTTGATCCAAACATAGTAGTCAAGCACAACCTTTGGTCAATCACGTGATCTGACATCACAGTACGTCACATTCACAACGTGACCGTCCAGTGACCCCTATTAAAAAGAACGCTAATATGATGTAACTCTGGCGTAACTAAGCCAGATTGACCTTGAACTACTGTTTTTCGCGTAAAACGCTGGCCCTGGAGATAATCCACGCTTCATCTCATATAAAGAGGACATAAGAGTAGCCACACTATAAACCACTTGGTTAAATGGAATGGCGAGCTCAATCCAGCAGAGACCCACAATGAATTAGAGACGAGCCTACTTTTCCTTGGCTTCAGCTAACTACGGGTTAAGAATTTTAATTGACATAAAAATAAATAGAAATTTTTAAATGCATTATGAAACAGAATTTTCTTCCAAGGTATACCTCTTGTGTCATAAAATTGACAAACAAAATATCTAGTTTGCATTTTAATTGACCTTGCTTCATCGCGCATATAAAGATATACGATACGTGAACTCAATAATTTGTAATAAATTTTCATACTTTGGTGAATGTAACATCGATTGAGTAACATGCTACAATATTTTTATCTTAAGTTGACTTAGCACATTGCAAAGTCAATGTCTCCAAAAAAATCCACACATGTTCTATTCGCCATAAAATAAACAGCTACGTGCTATTGAAGGCCATTTCTTCCATTTAATCCATTACTTGTTGTATTACGCGAATTACAACAATAACGTGCACAGCAGAAAATCACCTTTGTAAAACACCAGGTTGAAATGTGTCTTTATAAAATTTAAGTACTTCCAAATTAAGCATAAAACACCATTTTTTTGTATTCCTCGTAAGAAAAAAACAACACCAACATTTCTATCGTGTAATAGATTTTAATTTTTCTCACTTACTAAATTTGTAATTTACGGAAGCTTACAAAATAAATTTTAATAAGAAATTGTAACATTTGAGGACAACAGTAGAAACGTATAGAAGCACGAGAAGTATATAATCCTAAAACCGTTACATAAAAATCAAACTTTCTAGAACAAGAAGGTTTAAGCAACTTTAAAAAAAAGACACATTAACTCATACAGGGTAAACTCTAAGGAAATATAGTATAGAAATCTTAGCTAATACTTCCATAAACATTTAGATCCCGGTAACATTTAATTACATTATATTTTCTACGCGGAAAAGATTTGCCCCTAAAACATCGAAAACAAAGTGTTGTGACTTAATAGTTTTCTGTTAAAGTTAATTTAAGGACCCCCGTCAGGGATCCTTTCTTTAAATGTAACTTTTTTAATTATCACTAAGATAGGGATCCTACGTTATTCATCAGATAAATAACAAGTAAAAAAATGTTAAAGAAACAATTCATGAAAGACTGCGTTCAAACTGTGTGAAGGAAATAGTGGAACGAGGTATGTAGAAGCTTGAAACAGAAAGACAGGACTATAAAAGAAGAGCGTTTCGGCCAAGAGACTTCTTCAGCAGACAGTGGAAAGGAAGAAACAACAAAAAGTAGAAAGTGGTTTAAAAACTTTAGAGTTGGCCATTAATGCTATTGAAGGAAGGTGGGTTTTTCAAAAACCAAGATTACAGGAATGGATTATTGTATAATTACTTTGAAAAAAATAAGATTTTAACGGACTCAAATATTTTGGAAATATGTTAACTATAAGAAATGAGAAAAGAAATGCAGGGAAATTGAGGATCACTAGCAGGAAAGTGACTGAATCGATAGGAATGTGATGTTGTGCCGAAAAGCTGAATCAATTTTTTTCCTTTCTACCTCTCGAAGGAAATCAGTGCTGTGATTGAAACATCTGATGTGCCACAGTGTTTATTTCCTTTGAAATGAGATGAGACCGGGGAGTGTTTTTTTCCTGTTCGATATTACGAAGATGTTCAGTGAATCTATCAGATAATCCTCTCCCAATTTTGCCTATATAACATTAGCAATAATACCTTACCGCCAACCATCTTGTCAAGGTTTGGTCTCGTCTTGGTCAACATGGAGAAACTCTTATTCGTCGACTTGTGAGTTCTTAGGGTCTCTCAATCGTGGTGTCCCGCAACAGTTTTATCTAACACATGACTTCCCAAGAAATTGGTACTCAATTTTATAACTTAAATTTTTTTATTTTTTTTTTAAATTTTGTACATTTAAAATCAGCAAGTCACAAATTGTTTTTTTTAAAAAAAATTCACTATAACAAAACATCTACTTAACTGAATAGATAAACAATCCTCAGTAGCTCTAGTCCACCCATCATGACCATATTTAAATGTCAGAAAACAAACAACGCTTTTTCTTGGGGGGGGGGGGGAAATAAACATTAAAAGAGGGAAGATTCTTGGAAAAGTAAAAATATAAAATAAATTTAATTAGCAGCATAATAAAGCCAAAATTGAAAGTGTGGATCAAAATTTAAAAAACCAAAAAATTTAAAAAAAAAAAAAAAAAATTTAAAAAAATCTATTTAAAAAATCAATATTTTTCTTAGTCTCATGTTTCAGGCGGTGAACATACAGAAATAACTTCGCAACCTTTGGTTTTGATTAGAATTTTAAATGAGATATTTTTTTAAAAAATGTTTGAAACAGCTTCATTAAATATGTGAACTTGATTTTAATGTATATTGTAAGAATTACGAACGATCCTACTTAATAAAATGAAGGATTTTAAATTACTCAAGTTTTTAAAAGCTAAAAATTATATAAATAGCATTATGTATTTCATTATTTATTTATGTATTTTAATAACATTTTAATTAACTTAATAAGAATGGTAATTAGTTTAGAAAAAGAAAATAAATGCATATTTTTTATTGCCAGTCCAATATATTAGTTTTCTTCGAATTATCGAAATTTTGTGACTGTAAAATAATATTTTTAATCAATCGCCCTTGAAATATAATAATTAGCATCTTTAAAAAAAATTTGTCAATAGCTTTGTAAATTGAGAATTATCAAACATGGTACACTTTTCGATCTAAATGCTTCATTGGCCTCTGCACTTAGGAGGAACTGGAACTGTAGCCAGACTAGTTTTAGTTGGGGTCAGATGCACTGCAACATGGTCAAGCCGGTAGTCAATGTTTGATATAAGAATAAGAAGAAAAGTACATGACAACACTCGATACGCCATGACTCTGTCAATGACTGATTAGTCTCTAGTAAAAGAATAAACAACTGATTGCGCTGTAATGAAATGTTGCAAAAATATAACATGCATAACAATTCATCGCATCACCATTATTATTGCGGCTCCTAAAACTCCTGCTTATAAATTCAATTATCTTTAAATTTATATATATATATATATATATATATATATATATATATATATATATATATATATAT
>CAXITT010000098.1:287154-331380 GCA_964033795.1 Lymnaea stagnalis | reverse complement strand
GGGGGGGGGGGGGGTTAGGCGTCGGTCTGATTTAAGAAATTCAAGAAGTTAATAAAATTTAAATTTATTCTAAGAAAGGACTCGCCAGTGCTTCAAAATTGCATATATATCTTTTCCAGCCATAAAATAAAAATCTAATTGAACCTACATTCTGGGTAATGTAACCAACAACAGATATAAATACCATGTTTGATCTAATTATTTTTTGAATGAAGCAGTTAATTAAGAGTTTGAGATGACGTTGATGAGATCCGAAGAAGTGAAAACGTTTCTAAACTGCATGTTTTCTCACCTCAGATGTCTAGTAACTAGAAGCATACAGTTCCCTAATGGATGAAAACGACTTACCAGTTAACGATGGCTTCTGTGAATGGTCGCCCTTTGTAGACATGACAGCGATACAAGCCACTATGACACCGAATCGTGAGCCCAGCATTTTGATTGGTGGACTCGATATAATTTGAACTAAAAATTGATTTATTTGTTTTTAAATTTAAAATTCCAATAAAAATGTTTTCAATGCTCTTAAAAGTATCAAGTTATTGTGTTCACAAAAGGTGAGTTAATTATGAAAGTGATCTGCCTGTTGAAATTTACAATAAATTTGTGGTTGTTTTGTATGTGTTTCTTCTTGGCGTGTACTGTGGAAGGCGACCCCTTAACTTGTTTCTGAATTGACATGTTTCTCAATGAGATTTAACCGAATTATTCCGTAAGTGGCGTTAATCGTGTTTTTATACAAGGAATTACGCTAAAGGGCGTTAAAATAAAGTATGTCAAGGGAAATGAATTTTCAGACCCTCAATGCTGACAAATGGAAATATATCAAGGATACCTTATATGTTTTTTATTTAATACAGTAAAGTGATAATAGAGATTATTTCTTTTTAATAGTTTGAAGGAAAAAAAAGTATTAGTTTATTATTAGGTGTATGTCATGTCGTAGGTCTATGATAAGGTGGATGTCATGTCTTAGGTCTATGATAAGGTGGATGTCATGTCTTAGGTCTATGATAAGGTGGATGCCATGTCTTAGGTCTATGATAAGTTGGATGTCATGTCTTAGGTCTATGATAAGGTGGATACCATGCCTTCGGTCTATGATAAGGTGGATGTCATGTCGTAGGTCTATGATAAGTTGGATACCATGCCTTCGGTCTATGATAAGGTGGATGTCATGTCTTAGGTCTATGATAAGGTGATTGTCATGTCGTATGTCAATAATAAAGTGGATGTCATGTCTTAAGTCTATGATAAGGTTGATGTCATGTCTTAGGTCTATGATAAGGTGGATGCCATGTCTTAGGTCTATGATTAGGTGGATGTCATGTCTTAGGTCTATGATAAGGTGGATACCATGCCTTTGGTCTATGATAAGGTGGATGTCATGTCTTAGGTCTATGATAAGGTGGATGTCATGTCTTAGGTCTATGATAAGGTGGATACCATGCCTTAGGTCTATGATAAGGTGGATGTCATGTCGTAGGTTTATGATAAGGTGGATGTCATGTCTTAGGTCTATGATAAGGTGGATGTCATGTCTTAGGTCTATGATAAGGTGGATGTCATGTCTTAGATCTATGATAAGGTGGATGTCATGTCTTAGGTCTATGATAAGGTGGATGTCATGTCTTAGATCTATGATAAGGTGGATGTCATGTCTTAGGTCTATGATAAGGTGGATACCATGCCTTCGGTCTATGATAAGGTGGATGTCATGTCTTAGGTCTATGATAAGGTGGATGTCATGTCTTAGGTCTATGATAAGGTGATTGTCGTGTCGTATGTCAATAATAAAGTGGATGTCATGTCTTAAGTCTATGATAAGGTTGATGTCATGTCTTAGGTCTATGATAAGGTGGATGCCATGTCTTAGGTCTATTATTAGGTGGATGTCATGTCTTAGGTCTATGATAAGGTGGATACCATGCCTTTGGTCTATGATAAGGTGGATGTCATGTCTTAGGTCTATGATAAGGTGGATGTCATGTCTTAGGTCTATGATAAGGTGGATACCATGCCTTAGGTCTATGATAAGGTGGATGTCATGTCGTAGGTTTATGATAAGGTGGATGTCATGTCTTAGGTCTATGATAAGGTGGATGTCATGTCTTAGGTCTATGATAAGGTGGATGTCATGTCTTAGGTCTATGATAAGGTGGATGCCATGTCTTAGGTCTATGATAAGGTGGATACCATGCCTTCGGTCTATGATAAGGTGGATGTCATGTCGTATGTCTATGATAAGGTGGATGTCATGTCTTAGGTCTATGAAAAGTGGATGTCATGTCTTAGGTCTATGATAAGGTGGATGTCATGTCTTAGGTCTATGATAAGGTGATTGTCATATCGTATGTCAATAATAAAGTGGATGTCATGTCTTAAGTCTATGATAAGGTTGATGTCATGTCTTAGGTCTACGATAAGGTGGATGTCATGTCTTATTCATATGATAAAATCACTCTTATTAAGTGGAATTTAATCGAATCGTAAACGAGCAATAGTGCTACTTATGTTCCCAGTACCAGTAAGGTAAGGCTCTCGTACCAACGTCAGTCCACGAACCAACACTTTGGTGATACAATGTTCTAGAAGATCACGCCAGGGGACTGATTAAACAGTTGGTTAACACAACTACAATGTTTTTTTTAATGGAGTTGATGGATAAAAAAACCCAACTCTTTAAAGCACAATAGTTACACCAATTAGTTCTCAAACGAAACACAACATTTATATATGAATCTCTTCGAACTTAAGTTTCAATCTATCAAATTAAAGTGTTCATATGATAATAGTAACAACAATAATTATAGTAACAACAACACTAAAAAATATAAACAATAATAATAAAAATAACAATAAACAAACTATTTTATTTCTATTTTAAACACGAGTGGAAAAACCCACCACACTGACAAGTCAGAAATTATATTTCACAAAGAATACCGTATAAACTGAAGCAGTGCCACGAAACAAAAATTAAGCCTTCAGAAAAGATGAGATCCCATTACCGTGTCAAGCACTCTCCGGGACTTGCCGCATTTCACTGCACAACTGAAAACGCCACCGAGGCCGCCCTCGCGACATAACCCACTGGCGCGTTCGGAGATTCTCAAACATTTCTTCCTAATGACAACTCAGTTAATACTAATCATCGTTTAGTTTTTATTTTGTGTTATTCCTTTAATGGATAAAAGATGAAACGTAAAAGAAATACTAAAGAATACAAATTAAAAAAAACAACACATTTGTAACCAATGATTCCATGTTTTCTTTTTCTTTTTTTTTTTGACAGACCAGCGGTCGGCAAATCGAGGCTTGTGAGCCACTTGCGGCTCTTTAACGACCTGAATGCGGCTTACCCAGTCCGGCACAAATCGGTTTAAACTCCGAAAAAAAAAGGGTTCTTGACAGTTTCTTGAGAGGAAATGTGGCTCTTAAATAAAACCTTTGATCGTCCGGCTGCTGACTTTTGGCTCTTTTGACTCATGAGTTTGCCGACCACTATGATGGACTATTAGTTTTGGCAGCATAAATAAAATAATGAAAAATTGAAAGAATGTTTTAAAATGGATTAACTGCAATACTTAGCGTAGAAATGAAATATATTAATCAAAGCTAGAAGTAATTTATGATTCCCATACTTCCGTCCAATAACACTGCATAGGAAAGAGAATCATCCACCAATTCTCGTGTCACTACCGCCGATGTAGGACTCGGTAAAAATGCGAATTTTTTTTTTTTCAATTCGGTCTCACCCCATGAGATAGTGTCACCCGGTGCGGTCCGCACCCCCGCACCTCCCCACTAGCTACGCCACTGTTCACTGTCACTTTAGTTTTACTCTCAAATAAACGGGTACATCGTTTTTTACACCTGACATTTAGAATGAGAGTTTTGTTCGAGGTTATTTTCAAATCGAGAGAGATTTTTTGACATCAGTGGATGCTCGTGCTCTGACGCGTAGCGTGAATTCTAACTTTGATTAACGATTGATTTCACTGCGTCTAGTTAAAGATTGTATAGCGTGAAACACAACTTAGGTAATATTGAGAAATATAGTTGTATAAACATGAAGAGACAAAATTAATAGATCACATTCTAGAGTGAAATAAACCAGGAATAAAGTGATTTATAGTAACAGAAATCAAGCTTCTGTAAGAAGAGATACCATAACTGGTTACCAGGAGGGATGTAAACACCTAAAGAATGGACAACTGTAACTTAAGAAATTTTTTTCATGGCCATTGGAAACGTTGAGAGTTTATGTATCGTATCGCTATCACATGAAACTGATCAAATTTAAATTCAGCTTTCTGGTTGCATGCAATTCATTTAGAGCAGGTGATAATGGCGTCAGGTCAAGAGAACTTAAAGGCTTGTCTAGATTATTGTCTACTCTCATGATTTAAGGGCCCCTGAAAGGTGAACATTATCACTTTCAATATACCTTGACGCGCACACTTCAACTATAAAGAATTCCTGTCAATTTAAATGTAGACCTAGTTTCAAATATATATCCTATACCTTGTTATTTTTTTTTGTCACTTGGTGGACTTGGATTATGCCAGGAAAATATGACGATAAATCCTTGAAAAACATTTAATCACATTAACGTCATAGCATCTTTTCTTCAATTTGTTTCTTATAGGAAATCTAACACAGTAGCTAATAATTAAGCTACCACGAGTGAATTGGGGCCCGTTACCTTGGACGGCAACTCGTCTAAGCGAAAGCAAACTGAATTCAAACCCGGAGATGGAGACCCGTAGTCAGATAACATTGACACAATGAAACATTCCGGCAATTCCAGCGATGCCACCTGTGTCAAGCTGTATCATCCACATATCATGTTCTCTTGGGTTACCCAGGAGCGTGGAGAGAGGCGATTCGCTGTCTATGGAATCAGCTTATCCAAGCCTTGTGATTGTGCCCCTCGAAGACTACACCATAATCACATTGTGTCGGAAGATGCCAAGGGGCAACAAAATCGGATACTTACCACAATCCAGCACTAAGGAAAAAAAACTTAAGGAAGAAATGTTTCAAATAACTGGAACAAACTAAAACATTTTTTTGGGTCGATCACTTCATGTTCCATTCAATACTGCCTGTTATGTCTCAAACGTCTGATGGGCCATATTTCTGTAATCATGATGGTGATCTGTTTTCCGCTAGGGTGTTGAGAATTTTCATTTCCTATCCAGTACGAACATATACACTTAAAGTTTTGTTTTACAGGTCACGACTATGTCACACTGTCATTTCAGTTCCATAAACTATATCATATTGTCATTTAAGTGACATAAACTATATCATATTGTCATATCAGTTCCATATTTTATATCATATTGTAAATTCAGTTCCATATTCTACATCATATTGCTATTTCATTTCAATATTCTGTATCATTTAGTCATTTCAGATCCATTTTTATTTCATATTTTTGTCATTTCAGTTCCATAGCGAATAAAACATTCTCTTTTGAGCTACATAACTTTCATCATTGTGTCGCTTCAGAATATAAACTATATTATAAAAGCTAGTGTCACTTGAAGCTTAGTCTGCTCCACCAGTTGGCCAAAAGTTTCCTTAAAATTCCTCGAAATTTGGAATTGAACTTGTAATAGACGAAAATATAAATGGACGAATTAAAAAACTCCACCTCACTTCGGATCATGTAGGTAATTATAAAAATATTATGCTGAGTTTTACCCACACCAAAGTCCGGTACGTACATGGCCACGTAGTACAAGAGATTTTCCGGGAGGTTACTCAGCAGGAACAAGAATGACACCAGCATGACCGACTGGACAACTTGCATGTCCCTGCCGGACAGCTTCCCGCTGTCAGCGTTTCGAGATTGCTTAGATTTCTTCGGAGGAGATCTCCCATTAGGAAAACCAACTTCCGGATTCGCGCATGATGAAACTGATCCATAGTTAACGGAGTTTCGAATACCACTTGGTCCGCTTGTGCGTTTGAAGTCATCCAAGCCCTTTGATCGCACGTCCTTGGATTTTGTGGCACTGAATAAGGTCGCAGTTAGCCTGAATTTAGAGGCTTTGCTTAGACTGACAGAAAGCGTGATTGCGCAGACGAAAATAATGACCTCACACGCGTTGAACATAACACGCGTCATGAGGTAGTAGATCATCTCAATGGTGGCCCTGTCATTCACAAAATAAAGACTCAGCATCGTGGAGTTTGTGGGCGAGTTCCGGGTTGCTCGGAATCCGAACGTGGTCAGAATCGGAATGAACGTAGATATGACGACGACGTGGATGAACGCCAGAATGAGAACCGTTTTCGTCTTGGTGAACATGCCTTTAAACTGGAACGGAAGCGCCACGCACAGACACCGCTGGACAGCTATGAACGCCGTCGTCAAAACGGATATGATGTACGGGATACCCGCGTACCACGTCATCACGAAGGAAAACTCAAACCCGTTGAAGACGTATTCCAAGCGGGCGCCGAACATCTTCGTCAGCAAGATAACGAAATTGCCCACGTTTGAGCTAAAATGGACCAAGAGGAACCACAGGTCGGAAAATGTCAAAGAGAAGAAAACCATATTGGCACCGTCTTTGAGTCCGGTCTTCATGAACACGTAAAGGTTGATTAGGTTCGCAGAAATCCCGAATGTGAAGGTGATGGGCTGAAGGATTCGAACTATTAGGATTTCAAGGGCGTCTCTGGTTCCGTCTGACACAAGTTTCTGACCCATCGTCATATTATTATCGACGTTATTGACGTCTGTCGTCTCTGTGGACATGTTGATGTATGAATTCATGCTGATAAAGGAATTCACGTCCAGCATTATGGCTGCATATCTCTCCGTCTTATAGTTCTTACATCAATTTCTAACTGTAGCAAATTTGTTACCGATCGGGGGGTTCTTTAACTTGAAACGAAAAACTTGACCAAAAAATTTTTGGAATGTTTTGTTTAAAAGAACAAAAATTTATAAATGACCCTTGTTTTAGAACATATTAGCCGATAGTCTTTCGATAATTTGTATACGTGGCAATGACATATCTAAAATACATCGGCACAGCTACTGCTACGGTACATCATGTGCCGGTACGGATCTTCAGCTCTGTCTTACAGTACACGTTACTTATATTCCTTTTGAACATAGTATTACATTAAAGGTAAAATACAAACAAAGCCGTTTATAAGTATATATTTTAACGATGTTAGTTAAAGTAAATGTTTTACACGCAATTCAAGGCGTATCCTTTGATATTTAATTAGTGTTTTAGAATATCAGGGGCAGAAATAAAAGCGGGTTAAAATAATTCAAAACTCAAAGGCACTCTTTCACATAATCTCGAACCTCAGCTGAAATAAGAGGGAGGGATGCCTCCCTGTCGTTGAAACATCACTTTAAAAAAAAAAAAAACACAGTTCAGAGTTGTGGAATAGAGAATTATAGCTCACCATGATAATGAGCGCTACAAGTGTAATTATCTTTACATTTCAACACATGGTTCTATTATCTATAATTCAAAGTAATTCTTATCTGAGGCAGTCAGAAGGTTTTTGTTACGAACCGGGTCTTACTTAAAAAGTTCCGTGGCTTCGTTGTCTAGGGTTTTAATTACATACACTTCACAAACCATTATTCTCATATCAAATATCTTTTTAACGGACTAATTCTTCAACTTCCATTACTGTACTCCTCAAAGATCACACTCTAAAAGAATAATACGTCATATCCCTTTTCCCACAATAAGTCACAAGAGACTAAGAATAATAGATAAAGCAACACACATAATCTCTAAACAACACGCGAACACACTATACATTCAAGTCCTTAACAGTGGTGTCAAGATTAATTTTACTTCTAGATGTCAGATCATATTTCCTCCAAAAGTCCTAAAGTTAAAGTACTAAAAGAACGAACCACCCCATGGCTAACCAATGGAATGTCATTGTAAAAATAAAGACGTTTTTTTTTAAAAAATCTCCTTTGTCTGACAAATAAAAGCTTTACACTTTTTTGCCCGTGAACAATTATTTGCAACTTATCTTGTTTAAAAAAAAAGTAAGCGAAACTGCTTAAAGGAATTATGTGAAACTTTTTTTTTTTTGCCATTAACTTTTTAACAGTAACATGAAATGAATGAATGAGCAGAATTAGAATTAAAGAGGACAAAAATGTGTATTTAACAATTAAAAGAATGACATGTATAATAATTTAAACTGAGTTCCTCTGAGTAAGTAAATACATTTGTCGTTCATGTTGAAATAACTGTGACACACATTGCTAAACGGAGTGTCTAGTAATTATCTCAGACAATTTTTTCCAGCTGTTCGAACGATGACAGGGTGACATTTCAATGCTACCTTCTGTGACCCACAAGTCTTCTTGGTGGCGCAGTCATTAAAAAGTCGTTGGGGGGGGGGGGCATTATTTCTGGGCGGGGTTTTGCCATCGGGGGGGGGAACAGACGGTTTGTTCGAACGATGACAGGGTGACATTTCAATGCTACCTTCTGTGACCCACAAGTCTTCTTGGTGGCGCAGTCATTAAAAAGTCGTTGGGGGGGGGGGGCATTATATCTGGGCGGAGTTTTGCCATCGGCGAGGGTAACAGACGGTATCAGATATACACTTGTAGGTCGGCAAATTTAACGCAGCGTCGGTTCTTAAAAAATGGATTCTCTGTTCCTGGTCGCAGTTTGTTTGACAAGCTATCTCGGTCAGGCTAAAACTAAATGGTGATTATTTCTTTTAGAAATAGTTTCTGCTTTAAATCAGAATCTTGGAGAATTTAAAGAAAACTCAAAATAGTCCTAGAAATAAAAGAAACTTAACCTGAAGTGATGAGATATCACCAAAGCCACACCGTGACATATCACTAGGACCACACTGTCTCATGGCACTAGGAACACAGCGTCACATATCACTAGGACCACATCATCACATACCACTAGGACCACACTGTCACATATCACTATGACCACACCGTCACATATCACTGGGACCACACTGTCACATATCACTAGGACCACACTGTCACATATCACCAGGATTACACTGTCACATATCACTAGGAACACACCGTCACATATCACTAGGACCACACTGTCACATATCACTAGGGCCACACTGTCATATATCACTAGGGCCACACTGTCACATATCACTAGGGCCACACTGTCACATATCACTAGGACCACATACCACTGGGACTACAATGGCATAGCAGAAAACTTATGAAGTCACTGATATTTCAATTTTAAAATGTGTTTTTTGGCTTACCGGATTGTGTTAAAAGTCTCTGTGATTATTATTTGCATTCACCTTATTGTCCGCGAAGATGTGTAGCCGACGATTTCAGTTGTATTATGAGTAGCTATAGATTAGGTAAAAAAAATTATAAAGTTTGGATCAACCTATTTAACACCTGCACGTGTGATAAGAACAGAATTTGCTTTAGCTATTTCTACCGCTTTGTGATAAAAGGTTTAATCTAGTTGCCAATTAACATTTGTTTATCTTCGGTCTAGGCCGTGGTTGGCTAGCTCATTACACAAAAGAGCCAAACATCAGCAGCAGGAGGATTCAAAAGTTTTCGAGATCCAATTTTCTTTTTCACGAACCTGTGAAGAACAATGTTTTTTTTTGTTTTTTTTGGAGTCAAACCCGATTTGTGGCCGACTGGCCGAGCCGCACTCAGGTGCGTCTCGCAGGGCGTGATTTTCCGAACTCTGGTCTCGGCCAATGTTTAAAATTAAAACATAAATATATTTTATTCTGAATGTGAAACATTTAAATTACGTTTTCATCCATGATTGTGAACTATTTGTGTAGGCCGATATGTCTTGTTAAAACGTGTCTTTTCTTTAGCTATGTGAGTTTATTGATGTTTACCATCCTGCACAATGTACCAGAATAGTTATGGAATATAACGACGAGTCACTTACTTTCTGAAGGAATACGTATTACAAGGGCCGGGTATTTACGTCTATGTCCTAAAAATATCTGCTACGAGTGGATGTCGAGTGGATGTCGAGTGGATGTCGAGTGGATGTCGAGTGGATGTCGAGTGGATGTCGAGTGGCTGTCGTGTGGTACAGATATTAGTTGTACTTAAATAAAATGGGATTATGTCTTCTCACAAGACCCATTGTTCTTATCAGATGACCCATGTGTCAAATTATTCCTCAACAGATAAGGTGCGAACAGGGAGGTATCGCCAACTCTTTCACCTCGAGCACCTATGGTCAACGGCAAGGAGGACGCTGCCAACAACTACGCCAGGGGACACTACACAGTCGGGAAGGAGATTGTCGACCTTGTTTTTTGGACAGAATTAGAAAAAAAAAATGGTAATGATAAGTGATGTCTTTTACGACCGATCTCATTTAATGTAAGAAAAATAAATGCTATTTTCAAGTGCCATGTTAGTTACGTCTAACTGTTTGAAGTAGTAAAAAAAAGAATCGTAATGTCCCATACTACACGGTGAACATTGTCGCATATCACTGGTACCACAATGCCGCATGTTACTGGTACCACAATGCCGCATGTTACTGGTACCACAATGCCGCATGTTACTGGTACCACAATGCCGCATGTTACTGGTACCACACTATGATATCTCACGTTACCGTAGTAACTACCACCAATGACAGGTGAACGTGTGTTCTCGAACAGGCTGACCCATGCACAGGACGCCAAGGTTTACTCGTCTCCCGCAGTTTTATGGGCGCAATGTCAAGGGTGAGTCCCCAAATTTAAGAGCCATTTCAAGATCGCTGCCCCCACATGTAACAACAAGTCATTTCAAGTGCGCTACCCCAACATATTACACGTCATTTCAAGTGCGCTATCCCAACATATTACACGTCATTTCAAGTGCGCTTTCCCAACATATTACACGTCATTTCAATTGCGCTATCCCAACATATTACACGTCATTTCAAGCGTGGTGTCGCCATATTTGACAAGTCATTTCAAGTGCGCTACCCCAACATATTACACGTCATTTCAAGCGCGGTGTCGCCAAATTTGACAAGTCATTTCAAGTGCGCTACCCCAACATATTACACGTCATTTCAAGCGCGGTGTCGCCATATTTGACAAGTCATTTCAAGTGCGCTACCCCAACATATTACACGTCATTTCAAGCGCGGTGTCGCCATATTTGACAAGTCATTTCAAGTGCGCTACCCCAACATATTACACGTCATTTCAAGCGCGGTGTCGCCATATTTGACAAGTCATTTCAAGTGCGCTACCCCAACATATTACACGTCATTTCAAGCGTGGTGTCGCCATATTTGACAAGTCATTTCAAGTGCACTACCCCAACATATTACACGTCATTTCAAGCGTGGTGTCGCCATATTTGACAAGTCATTTCAAGTGCGCTACCCCAACATATTACACGTCATTTCAAGCGCGGTGTCGCCATACTTGACATGTCATTTCAAGCGCGGTGTCGCCATACTTGACATGTCATTTCAAGTGCGATTTATTGTGTTTCAGTAAAGATTATCATAAACCTTGTAACACGTGATATAAATTGACTTCTGATTAGGAAACATCACTTGAAGGGAGACAACTATAAAACTGGATATCAGAAGTGAATTATTGTCGTCCTTGATTGAATTGATACTTATATAGCGCTTGTATCCATGCTATTTTAGCATGCTCGCAGGGTTCTGTCTTCAATTTTTTTTTAGTTAAAACTCGTTGATTGAGGTAGTAATAGCTAATTATAAAACACACGGCTAATAGCGCCATGTACCCTTGGCTTTGTATTCGTTTTGTTTTTTAAATAAAATATTTTACTGAAAATGCATTAAATCAAGAATACTAAATTGAAATAACTAATAGCAAAAGTAAATTATATTATTTATTATTTATTATCAGCTCAAAGATATTTTTTTTTACAACTTTAATATGTTTATATTCCCCCAGAGATCAAAATGACTCTATAAATTTATGAATCATCCATCAAGTAAATTCAAGGGCCAGTTTTAGTTGGGGTCAGGTGTAATTTAACATGGCTACGTCATAACTCGAGGTTTTATCATGAATAAGGCTTCCCCGGGATGGGTGGGGGAAGATATTAGGACGTAACATTTTCCATCCCGACTCCTGAGAAAGTCGATCGTGTGCACTGTGTGCAAACACAGTGTCGGACCGACCAGGTGTCTTTGGGTTAGGACGGCCCCCGGCGGAGACCTGGTGGAGCAGACTCGGGTGGGGGCTGTCCTGACAAAGGGCCCGATACCGGGTCGGGGAGGGGTGTTTTGGGGAGGGCATAAAGAGCGCAAGCTCGACGGCCCGCTGACGCCATTTCTTAATGTAACATCATGAATAACAAATTATAATAATGAAAATGTGTACATGATATAAAAATAACGCCCCCCCCCCCATGATACGTATGCGTGACGAATATCTAGCAATAGAATGAACAACTGCTTTATACTGACACTTTGCAAAGTGTCGCATTGGTGCAGTCTTTATTTCTAGGCCCACTAAGTGGAAAGTAGACCAACAGAATCAGTAACATAATAATTTTTAGCATTGTATCTCTTAAATATACAAAATAGGAGCCAGGATGATCAATACATTGATCGTAGGACCCCAAAATATAGAAGATGAGGTGAACTCATTAAACTTAAAATAACTCGTTTGTGTTTAAAGACATTTATCCTTTTATGAATTGCCTTACAGTTCATGGGTGAATCATTATTGTAAACAACAAAACAAAATTGCAAACATAAATATAAAATTCCGATAAAAATTTTTTTTTAAAAAGCTCATATAAATCAATGAATGTTAAATGTCGGCGATGGATGATTGGATGATGGGTGATTGGATGATAAATGATTGGATGATAAATGATTGGATGATAAATGATCAAACTTAAGAATGAAATTTTGAAAAAAATATATTTCAAATATGTGTGTGTAAATAAATAAAATGCACTCTCTCATGTGTGCATAGGATGTGTTCAGTCCTTTCTGCGCCTGGCGCAACACACACACACACTCTTCCTTAACATTTCTGTGTTGACGGGTTTTAACGAAGATGCACGAAGGCTCCGAGAAGAAATGCTAAAGTTGACGCCACAACCACCACCGTCGACGTCGCTCGCGTCACATCCGCGCTGTTGCTGTCGGCTGTCGAAACACACATTAGAAGAGAGAGAGATGAAACATCGGCAAATGCTAAAATCTTGCAATGAGTATTTGAGGGCTGGATGGAGGACTTATGGGACTTTTTTTTTTTTAAAGGGTAAAAATTATTTTTTTAAAATTGTTAGACCTACCTTTAAAAAAAAAAATATCGAACAACCCCCTCGAGTCGTAGTTTACGTATTAAAAATCTTATTGTAGTTTAAACTCTTTCAACGGCACGACAGACCAGTGTGCATGTTTACCTTTAAAGATAAAGCCCTTTATAGTAGATTTATAACCGGAAGATTTTCCACCCAAGGGAAAATTATTTTTAGAAATGGGGGGGGGGGGCGGAATGTAATAGTCTAATAGTCTCTAAAGCCATTTGAGAGTGTTTGTGGGAGTGTGTGTGTGAGAGTGTGCGTTTCAGCGAGTGTGTGGCGTGTGTTTTACAGTGCTAGTGTGTGTGTGTGCGTGCGTGCGTGTGGTCACTTCAAGAGATAGTAGACCGTAATGTGTGTAGAGTTTAGTTAAGCTGAATCTTGTGGTTTTTTTTTTGGTTTTTTTTAAAAATCCTAGCGTTTGTCTCTTCTGTTAGAGACTATTTATCCTAGCGTTTGTCTCTTCTGTTAGAGACTATTTATCCTAGCGTTTGTCTCTTCTGTTAGAGACTATTTATCCTAGCGTTTGTCTCTTCTTTAGAGACTATTTATCCTAGCGTTTGTCTCTTCTGTTAGAGACTATTTATCCTAGCGTTTGTCTCTTCTGTTAGAGACTATTTATCCTAGCGTTTGTCTCTTCTGTTAGAGACTATTTATCCTAGCGTTTGTCTCTTCTGTTAGAGACTATTTACAAACTATGACATTTTTTTTCTCCCACTTTTTTTTTTTTGACTGTCGGCTTCGAATGATTCAACTCATTTATGCTACACAAGTTCATTATTTATATCAGATCTTCGTACTGCCCAACAATTAGAAGCAAAAAAACAAACAAAACAACAACAACAAAAGCCCAACTATTCCGGCAGAAATAAAAATAAATTAATGATACTTACGGTTAATTAGACGAGCCAATGTAAACGCTGAAATCAAAGAGCAATAACTCAGTAAAATGCTTTCAAAAAAGAATCTTTGCAGAGTTCTCAACCTTAGGGTATTTAATTTGGTCGTGTGACATTATTTTGTGGAAAAAAGTTTCTTTAAAAAAAAATAATTTTTTGTTAAAGTTGAGGCAAAACGAAGTTTGGAATAAACACGAATCATTGCAGAGATTGTGTGGGCTTGAAATTCTATGACCCTCATTTCGCCTTAATGATATCCAGTCTTATTTACGACAAATCCAACCTGCACACTGCCCAACCTGCATACGGCCCAACCTCTACACTGCCCAACCTGCACACTGCCCAACCTGCACACTGCCCAACCTCCACGCTGCCCAACCTGCACACTGCCCAACCTCCATGCTGCCCAACCTGCACACTGCCCAACCAGCACACTGCCCAACCTCCACACTGCCCAACTTGCACGCTGCCCAACCTGCACGTTTCCCAAAACCCATGCTAACCAACCTCCACGCCAGATCTCTATGTCTGACCTCCACGCCCTCTCTTTTACGCTCAACCTCCACGCTGCCAAACTTCCAAGCTGCCCAACCTCCACGCTGCCCAACCTCCACGCTGCCCAACGTCCACGCTGCCCAACCTCTACGCTGCCCAACTTCCAAGCTGCCCAACCTCCACGATGCCCAACGTCCACGCTGCCCCAGATACATGCTGCCCAATGTTTAAGGCTTCCCATTTGATTTTACCTCCGTGTATTAAATGCGGCACAAGCTCAACCTGCCAGCGGTCACTGTTCTGTTCAAAAGTTATTGATACCTTTGTTTAACTAATTTACATTCTTCAGGGTTTTCGACAAACAACAGGACGTCACATAACGATATTTAAGTAGTACATTATTTTAAAAAGATCTTTTTAAAAAACAACAACAAATAGCAATACTCCCAATCTATTGCAAAAGGAGCCACAAAACAGTGTGGGCAGCCCTTTTTTTTCACCCACCACCCCCCCCCCCCCTGTATTATTTTAAAAAGATCTTTTTAAAAAACAACAAAAAAAAGCAATACTCCCAATCTATTGCAAAAGGAGCCACAAAACGGTGTGGGCAGCCCTTTTTTTCCCCCCCCCCCCCCCGCGCGCATTTGTTGTGTGACAATCATTTACAATAAAATTGTACTTCTTCCATTGTTTCTCTTTCAATTGGACAAAACACTTTATAATCAAAATTTAAAAACAAAAAAAAAATTGAAAAGATACCCACGGCACGATGAGCCATAATAGTCCATTGCCCTCTGCAGCAAACTGGCCCATACCTCGCGATGGCTTGCAGTGACGTTACATCCCGAGTGAAAGATGCATCCTACAACTGTTTCAATTGATCTGCAGGACAAATTTTTAACAAAAGTGGTTTAGTCATCCTTTGTGTCCACAACATATTAATTTGCAGGATAAACTGGAATGCTGTTATCTCATATAAAGTTAAGTTGATCTCCCATACCATGAACGCGCCTCATACAGAACGCCCCTCACAAAGAACGCCCCAAATCACGGGCGCCCCAAAGCATGAACGCCCCTCAATCCTCATAAAGAACGTGGACGTTAAAAACAAATTGAAAAAAACAAAGAACTCGCATAGTGAGCAAGGGCTCGTATAACGAACGGCGCAAAATTTTTTTTAATAAACGTGCGCTTGTACAAATGGAGTGCACGTCTCACCCTGAGCGCTTCTGAAAAGGGAGGGGGTGGGGGTAGGAGTCAGTGGCATTCTTTTTGTGTGATGTGTTTGTGTGTTTTGATTGTGTGGTTATGTGTTTGCATGCCCTCCAACTCATCATTTCTTTGTTTTAACAAATTAAAAAAAACAACAGTTTTTGCCTTTTAAAAACATTTTTTTTTTTTTTTGCTAGGGAACGAATTAAAACTTGATAACGCGACCCAGAACGCTCTGGTTTTGTTATGCGGGAGACCCACATTATTAGGAAAACCAAATAATTTCCTAAAAAACATATTAATTGTATTATCCAAAAGGCTAAAATACCATTGCTGTTCAATGACTTCCAATTGAGTTAGATAGAATGCCGTCTTACCAATGTTATATTTATTTTTTTCCACCTATATTTTAGGGCCCACGATTAATTTATCGATCATACTCGCACCTGGTTTGAATTCAAGAGTTTGGCTTCCCTTAAATGATTTGCCGTTCAAGGCGAACGAGCCCCATCCACCCGGGATGCTGGAGATGTTGGCGTTGGTGAGGATTAAACTCCAGACCGCCAGTTTCTTGGTTGAGCAGTATAGACTGCTCGGCCACCCAGTTGTAATATTAGACTCTTTAACATTTTCAGATATGTACAAACCAAAATGGAAATTTTCACGATGTACCTAATTTACAAAAAAAAACAAAAAAAAACTATCTCTGTTTATTGTATTGCAGATTGGTAGTTTTGGGTTCTGAGTAAAATTCTAATAGAGGGGTGGAAAGCCAAAGTCTGGTAGACGTTCGGTGTCTTCTTCTTACCCACAAGTTATTGAACTGCTCATTGCCTGGCTGTAGTAATTCTTGCTGCACTGGGTCATGTGAGTAGTGCAGTCTGGAAATGGAACGATACTAACATTAATTTTGCTGCGAACACTATTGTCTAACAATACACACACCTCATTTGAGCAAAATTACGATAACTGGTGAAAATTAGGGGGGAAGAAAGCAAATTAGTTGATTTGTATTTTTAGCCATGTTCAGATACAACACACTTCAACTTCCAAATAAATCCTTTTTTTTTTTTTTTCAACAATCGTTTTTTTTTTTTTTTTTCGTTAAGGGAGAACCCGTTAAAGCTACTTTCTTGGCAATTTACACATCACACAATATTTCTATATCGTATTTAAAATGAAGATTTTAAGAGAGCGTTCGTGATATCTAAACACAAAATTATAACGAATAAAACTCGTTTCATAATGCAATGTCTACTCACTGAAGTAGAGATAAGCTGTTATGGATTTTTAAATTAAAAAAAAAATAAAAACTATTTGTCACACAACTCACTAGACGACGATGGCTTCTCTGAATGGTCGTTATTTGTAGAAATGGCAGCTATACAAACTACTATGACACCGAATTGTAAGCCCAGCATTTTGATTGGCTGGTTCAAGTTGAACGGAACTGAAATAAATAACAAAACAAGAAGAAAAAAAGTCGATTACATTCTTTTCAATTGGTCTAGAAGTATCTACTCCGATTTTGATTCTGATTCTGATAGGGTACGTTGCTGCATCCATGATCTGGCATATGTGCAACGGCTTGGGAGACGATGCGGCTATCCTAACGGCTCTTAGCGGGTGCCAGAGCAGTGTGCTGGATAACTTGAGAGAACATTTAGTCGCAGTGTGCTGGATAACTTGAGAGAACATTAAGTCGCAGTGTGCTGGATAACTTGAGAGAACATTAAGTCGCAGTGTGCTGGATAACTTGAGAGAACATTAAGTCGCAGTGTGCTGGATATACGAGAGAACATTAAGTCGCAGTGTGCTGGATAACTTTAGAGAACATTTAGTCGCAGTGTGCTGGATAACTTGAGAGAACATTAAGTCGCAGTGTGCTGGATAACTTGAGAGAACATTAAGTCGCAGTGTGCTGGATAACTTGAGAGAACATTAAGTCGCAGTGTGCTGGATAACTTGAGAGAACATTAAGTCGCAGTGTGCTGGATGAGCTGAGAGAACATTAAGTCGCAGTGTGCTGGATGAGCTGGGAGAACATTAAGTCGCAGTGTGCTGGATGGAGCTTAAATTACAGGAAAGAGCTGGGAAGAACTAAAAATACAGACAAGGGACCCTCTTTTTCACAACGAATTCAAAAGAACAAAAACATGGCTATCAGCTAAATCTTAGATTAACGATATATTCGAGAGAAAAAATAGAAACGCACGGAAGGAAATGTAAGGGAGCCACAGGTGCCACAAATAACACGAGATTCCCTTTGAATCGACTTAAAAATATAATAAGAAAAGACTTATTCTATTGACACAACGCTTTTACAACATGCTTTGGAAATTAACTTTGCCTCGAACTTCGAATGCTTTGTTGGGAGAATGAGCCAATAAATGAACTAACTTATTCCAAGGAAACAGGGAAGGTTTGTCTTTTCAAGTAAAACATACTGTAATTTATTTATGTTTTTTCTTAAAGAAAAAAAATGTTCAGATGCCGACTATCTCTTTTTTTTTCTTTTCTTAAATTCGTAGAGCACAGAAAAAATACAAAAATATCTCTTTGACCTAAGGGCGTTTACTGAAAAAAGTTAATTAGAATTAATAATGAATTATCTGAGACAATAGAAATAAACTAAATTTTAGGATCAGTAATTGAGATCAAATATAATTAGAATGTTTACGTTCATAGATATTTTTAGACCCATATTTTTTAAAAAATATATATACATAGGCGCAGATGAAAAAAAAATGGTTGGGGGTAGGAGGTACAGATGTTTCCATGGCATCAAACTAATGAGGTGCCAAAATATATATTTTTGGCATTTTATGGAGAAATAATGAGTTGAAAAGGGAGTGGGGGGTGTAAAAATAAACCTTGGTCAAAACACAGTAGCTACGCCTCTGTATATATTCGGTATGGTTAAACACTATGGTACAACACTATAAAGTCTGAATTACGTAGGTCATGTGAATTAGTCCTTAACGGGAGGCCTGAAGTAGAAATGTATTGCATGAGAGGATTATAGCATACAATGAGCTGAAATGAAAGAAACACTTACTGTTTAAATAACCAAAGCAGGAAATAATTTATTACTAGGCAATAAATCAAATTTAAACTAACCCAAAAACGAAATAACTTGCGTTTTTAAAAATAACCTGTGGCCCTATATGCATGTGTCATACGGTGAAAATACACGTGTGCTGAATTTAAATCAATATGCCGAGCGAATCCTTTTTACGTCATTCATATTTTACAGAAGGAGCAGTGTTGTTTTTTTTTAATGTGCTTTTTTCTTTAAATTGCTGCCTTAGACATTCCCCAAACTGATTCGTATCTTGTGAATAAAACCTGTCATACACAGACATCAGTGAAGTAGGAAGGGGGGAATCATGGGTAAGGAAGAGCTGCACGTGAGTATCACTACAACGCAGTATGTAAAGGTGTGGGAGTTCTGGTCTCTTTGCTCCTAACACATAATAGTTGGGTGGCCGAGTGATCTAAGCCGAGTCAATCCCAACGTAGTGGACTGGAGTTCAATCCCGAGACAAGTAACATCATCTGAACGCCGGGAAGATAGTGGATGAAACCGGGATGGCGACTCATCTATGAGAATTCGAAAATTTGAAATCAAGCCAAGAGATGGGAGTCCCGTATGGCAATGATGGCATTGACGCCAATGAGAATTCCGACAACTACCATGACGTGGAGCGCATGAAGAGCACAATGAAATACAGACACACACGCTGCTGGTCATCTACACATCCTTTTCCGTTTCACGCCGTAGTTACCAAGCATATACATGGATCAATTAGGCATGGACGAGAGAGTGAGTCTCCATTACTTTAAACAAATACACGTCAATAGAATATTGGCTTGTTCATCTTCGCGGGCAAAGGACGAACACATACTGGTCACGCATTATAAGTTTTTTTTTTTTTTTTTTTTAAAATTTACAAATTATACCTATTTCAACTCAATAACTTTTAAATGAAAATATTACACTATAGTTTTAAAAAAAATTATTAAATATAAAACCAAAAAATTACTGGTCACGCATTATAAGTTTTTTTTTTTTTTTTTTTTAAAATTTACAAATTATACCTATTTCAACTCAATAACTTTTAAATGAAAATATTACACTATAGTTTTATAAAAAATTATTAAATATAAAACCAAAAAAACTGCATTGGTTTAGGACACACTTTCTATAACGTACGGTTTGGCTTGTGATTTCGACTAGCGTTCGCGTGAAAACAACACATCGCTGAGGAGTCCCACCACTTGTTACACAAAGATGAGTGGAGAATATGGCAACATCGAGTGGAGCACTACCGTGAAACTCAATTAAGCCTCAAGAAAGATGAAAGCCATTACCGTTGTAACATGCTCACCTCGACTCGCCAGATTTCATGCCACAACTGACTGAAGACGCCGAACCGAGGCCGCCCCGTGCCGAGATAACGCGCTAGCAGGATCAGGGATTCTCAAACATTTTCTTTTATACAAATTATTATTATAATTTTTTTTTAAATCCAGGATCACGTGAAACATCATTCTAAAGTTCTTCCTCCAATCGGAAGAGGGGGGGGGGGAATAATAAGAAGAAACTGGTTTGCTTAAAAGAAAATGAAACAAAAATCACGAATTTTATGATGATTATTCTTTACGTTAAGATGAGTTGTTGAAAGATGATAAATTTATTACTTCTAGGATGTATTTAAAAAGGGATGTTAGTTAACCTTAAACATAGTTTACATTCTAATGAAAAAAATAATTAATATTATATTTATATACCGAATCGTTATCATAGACTGGAACATATTATTTGCAGTACATTTTTATTTCAGTTCAATAAAATGGCTGTAAGTTATAGCTATACATTAGTAATTTTTTTCTGTATAGGGTGGTAATGTTTTCTGTAATATATAGCGTTAGTGTGGTAATGTTTTATGTAGTTTATATTTTTAGAGTGGTATTATTTTCTGTAATTTATAGCTATAATGTGATAATTTTTTATGTAATCTAAAGCTATGAAGTTCTTTTTTCTTTGTACAATAAAAACCAATGTAATTTTTTAATGCAAATTATAACTAGGGCGTAGTACTTTTTTCTGTAATGTCTAGCCGTAGTGTAGTAATTTTTTCTGTAATGTCTAGCCATAGTGTAGTAATTTTTTTCTGTAATGTCTAGCCATAGTTTAGTATTTTTTTCTATGATGTCTAGCCATGGTGTAGTAATGTTTTCTGTAATGTGTAGCCATAGTGTAGTATTTTTTTCTGTAATGTCTAGCCATAGTGTAGTAATTTTTTCTATGATGTCTAGCCATAGTGTAGTAATTTTTTCTGTAATGTCTAGCCATAGTGTAGTAATTTTTTCTATAATGTCTAGCCATAGTGTAGTATTTTTTTCTGTAATGTCTAGCCATAGTGTAGTAATTTTTTCTGTAATGTCTAGCCATAGTTTAGTAATTTTTTCTGTAATGTGTAGCCATAGCGTAGTACTTTTTTCTGTAATGTCTAGCCGTAGTGTAGTAATTTTTTCTGTAATGTCTAGCCATAGTGTAGTAATTTTTTTCTGTAATGTCTAGCCATAGTGTAGTAATTGTTTCTATGATGTCTAGCCATAGTGTAGTAATTTTTTCTGTAATGTGTAGCCATAGTGTAGTAATTTTTTCTGTAATGTCTAGCCATAGTGTAGTAATTTTTTCTATAATGTCTAGCCATAGTGTAGTAATTTTTTCTGTAATGTGTAGCCATAGTGTAGTAATTTTTTCTGTAATGTGTAGCCATAGTGTAGTAATTTTTTCTGTAATGTGTAGCCATAGTGTAGTAATTTTTTTCTGTAAATGATAACTAGGGTGTGGTAATGTATATTGTAATGTAATAACACTGCTGTTAGTATTTTTTTTCTGTGCAATAATAAGTAAGGTTTGGCAATGTTAAGCGACTCCATTTTAAAATAGACATATTCCAAACTAGCCCCCCCCCCCAATCACGTTAAAGTAATTGTCACGCGCCCGCCGTCCCCCCTCACAACAGACTCGAGGGACAACGGTTCCATTGAGTGTAATGAGAAGGGGTGTGGAACTCTACGATATACGGACAGGTTGTATCAGCCAATCCTGGTCGGTCTTGTATGGGATTAAGGGAAAACCGAAAGTGTTTTTGTTGTAAACAAAGTTAAGCTGTTAGGGCGGGGAGAGATGAATGGTGAAGACTTGTTGTTAGAGATTTATATTTAAAAAAAAAAACAACAAAAAAAAACAAAAAAAAACGGGAAAGATCTGCAAATCGCACTAAGGGCGTGGCAAGAGGAGTTCGGGATGATGATTCGCCAACTACTTCCTCGTAACACCTTGCTAAGTAGTACGCGGCCCTTGAACGCAATTTAGACCAAACAAAATGGAGGCGTTCGTTCCTTTTTTTTTTTTCTTCCTTTCAAATAATGAGAATATGTGTAGTATTTTAAGATAGTGTCCAATCCAACAATGTTTAGAATGACACTGATCTTCAAAGCGGAAATGACGAAATGCGCCAGATTTGTATATCATTAAATCATCTCTCTCCCTCTCTCTCTCTCTCTCTCTCTCTCTCTCTCTCTCTCTCTCTCTCTCTAATATATATCTATACTTAGTGTACATGTTTTTAATAATTGTAAAGCGCTAAGAGCTTTAATGTAAGCGCTATATAAAAATGCCTAAATAAATAAATAAATAAATAAATATAAATGAATGTCCCAATCTATGTATGTCCCGTATGCACTCGTAAGAAATTTATCCCATTGTGATCAAACTTTGGTGAGTTGCCCGCGAATTTTTCTGAAGTGTTACAAACATTTTAAACGTTTCCGTTTTCGGCTAGGAGCGCTAAATTCGTAATTTTTTTTTCTGATATGATCTTTATACATATAATTTCAAACAGGGCTAATGCATGGGTGGATGGAATTTTAATCAAATACAAATAGCGAAATTTCAGTTTGTGTGTGACATAATAAGTAGGTTTCTGAATTAGTGCAACCATTTTACAATATTCCGTTTGGGACCGGGGGCCCTCAATTCTTTTTTCTTTCTTATAAGAGTTATGTAAATATAATTTCAATCAGAGCTTTTGCATGGGTGGACCAATCGCTACCCGTGTGTCGAATAAATTTTGAAAATACATGCTTCTCTCATGGACAGTTCTATATGGCCTGCTCAAGTGTCAAAAAACCTAATTTATTGGTGTGCGCACCAGACGGGAAAACAAAGAATTTAATCTTTATAAAAAGTACTTACAAAAAAAAAAAAGTAATTAAACCGCGTAAAATATCTTTGTTTGAGTGGTATTGCAACGCATGCCGGGCTCTCGCTAGTTTACTATAAAACTGACCTACTTTCCTATTCTGAAATATAATCCTGTTATCACATTATTCACATAATCGAGTTTGCATGATGTCATCATACACTAAATGGAGGATCGGATATTTTATGGAGAATCGGGTATTTTATGGAAAAAGGGTATTTATGGGGAATCGTGCATTTATGTTCACTGATTGTACTACATGACTCTCAAACACGAAGCACGGGCGTTTTTCTTTCAGCTATTTCATGGAAAGATGCTGATGCATCAATGGATTGCTTCGCATGTGCCCATCATCCGGGGACATTTGCAACGACTTCTAAGCCGGAGTATGTTGCATTCTCACGACTCCGACCTCTCACACGCAGAGACCAAAGGTTTGACGTTGACCTACATGTTTAGCCTTGACGTCGAGAGATGAAAGACGAACGTGATGATGACGGGGTAGCATTACGTACGCAGGGGTCAGAGGTGACGGCTGAAATAAACACGGATCTTATCGAATGACATAGATGTCGGGTTGTAAGTGTGATGCTCAAACCACCCCCCCCCAAATCCCGCCCACCCCTCCCCCCCCCCAATCCATTCCATGTTGGATCAGGGGTACGTTCCCCCAAGCCAATTTAGATTACTTTTATAAATCAATTGTAACTTTCATATCATATATTTAGAAAGTACTTCCAGTAATTGGCGTTTGAGATTCGAAAAGATATCATTGTTTTGCTAGGATTAAATCAAATCTAACTTTGATATAAGACCATTCAATGCTAAAGACAATTATGACAAAAGAACGCTAGAAAAAGCTGAGGTCTACAAAAAAAATGTATAGAGCACGTATACAGATTAGCCAATACAACGTATATGAAGAGAACCCCCAAAACATATGTGCCGCACGCGGCTGACCTCCCTCCTCTAACCCCACCACTTCCTACGCACCACCCCCCCCCGTGGCCCAATGCCCCTCTAATGCGTCTTAGTGGCAGCCGCCCATGCCATTGACGCAGGCGTTCTCGCTACTGTGACGTACCACCGGCCCCGACATGCAGTCGGAACTAGCACAGAGTTGACTCGAGGTTTTTTTTTTTTGGAAAGAAACCGAGATTTGTATTATGAAAAGGAGGGGGGGGGATCCCAACTTGTGCTGGCTCCGGAGCGCGTGAGCGGACGGCGATAAGACACGTCGTTTTCGCAGCATGAACGGTGCCCCATTNTTGGTCATCAAGTCTTCTACAAATTCGAGAAGCTGGGTCTCACATGACCTATTGACTCGGAAGAAGAAAAGGCTCTCTCGAAAGATTCCACACAAATAGTTTCATTGACATAACAGAGCTACAGCCTTTGGTGCGACCTTACAGAATGCGATACGCTTTTGGAATCAAGTCTAAGCTGTTACGTCAGAAATTCCCTTTCCTCAAAAATATTGTTCTTAAAATATGCAAATATATATATTTACAACTACAAGAATTGTGTGTCAATTAATTTATTTAATATCAGGGACACATTCAGAACAGATACTGAATTTAAAAAAAAATTAGAATTGTAATGAGATTTTTAGCTTAGCCCTAGTTCATTTTTTTTTTTTTTTAAATTTCTCTCGATCTGACCACAAAGATCTCCGGTGACCCGAACCCATGTCACTGATGATCTACAAGATTTAGAGATCATTAGATACAGTTATTAATATGTATATTTTTATATACCTATGCTTCTAATTTTACTCTCATTAAATCTTTTCCTGGTGAACGAACTTAAGCTGACCCCAATTCGCCTTCGTTACTACTGGGCGTGCACTACTTCTTTTGATCTCGTTTACCACAAACCAATCTATCGTCTGTTTCTCTACTCGAATGCGGTAGAGCACCGTGGAACGTTTGAGCGACTATTACGATGCGTATTCTGACCTCGAACCTTCTATGGGATAGACTATAAATACAGGCTAGTGGCACGCATACCAGGGAAAGAGACAAAGACAGCGAGAGAGAGAGAGTTATTTTGGAACGTGTGAGTGCTTTGTTTACAGCAGACTTATTTTCATTCTTTGTACCTTTTTTTGCACATAGTGTTTTATTCGACGTTCTCTGGTACCAGCCACACAATATACTGCGAGTTAATAGTTTTTAATTATAATTTTTTTTGCATTTGTACTTTAATATTAAATTAATAAAACGTGTTAATTGTAATTAGCCCTGTTTCGAGTATCGTATTCTTTGTTATTGTTTTTATAATTTGGTATCGTCTTTTAATATGTACTGCTTTGGAACGAGCCATACATGTTAATAGGATATTAATTTTCCCCACTGACAACAGTGCATAACTTCATTATATTATTAACTAGCCAATATACCCGGCTTTGCACAAGATTGTTTTAGGACCCCGATCCTAGGAGGACCCCACTCCCAATGGGACCAAAATCCCATTCTGACCCCGATCCAGACACAATGCCTTTTCCCGGTGTGATCCCATTCCCGGTGGGATCCCATTTTCTTGTGGCTCCGGGTCCAGGGGCAATCCAGATCCCGGTGGGATCGCGATCTCGTCGGTGTATTGATCCCAGTCGGATCCCAATTTCGGTGGATCCCGATAGGATTCCGTTCTCTGTGGGATCCCGTTCTATCTATGGACTCTCTTTTCTGATGTGATCCCTTTTCCCGATAGGATCCCGATCCAGGTTTGATCGCGTTACCCGATGGGCTTGCGTAACCGATGGGTTCCAATTTACTGTTGAATATCGTTCCCCTTTAGGATCCTGTTCCTCTATGCGATCATGCTCAGTCTTATTTGGTTCAAATAAACTTTTAGATCCCATTATATATCCCCGTAGAACAATATAGAATCTTCTGGAACATTCTATATTAAAATTAATATCTTCCATGAAACAGGTAAAAATGTACTTGTCTACGTATTTTATTTCAAATGCGAAACATAATACAATCTTTTTGAACTACTATAAATATAGTACATTTAAAATGACATGGGGCCCCTGTTTGGGGCCCATTTAATAAAGTACCTTTTAAGTTATGTCTGAGATAGGGTGGGGGCCCTATAAAAAATTAATCTGATAAATTATAGAGTTAAAATTTGGCCCATTAAAATCGATTTAAAAAACCATAGTTATAATAGCTTTTTAAAATTATCGAACTTTCTGGAAAATTCTAGATTGGACATTCTTAGTTTTAAATCCACCCATATTTCAATGCGAACTAAGAAGCATAATGTACAAAGCTAGGCTTAGATCCATAAATTCACATAGAACCTATACCGTTGTCTAACCCTTTTCATATAGCTTATATAAGGAAAAATGAACTGGGGCCCCCCAGCCCAGAGATATGGATATTATGAGTTCAGTACCCTTCGGTATTTGAATATGGATGATCATGTGTGTGTGTGTAATAAGTTAGGGCAAGATCCATCTTTTCATGTAGGAGTATTTAGCCTATTGATATTTATATAGCTTATCTAAGGAAAAATGAAATGGGGCCCTAGGCCCCAGAGGAATGGATATTATGAGTTCAGTACCATTCGGTATTTGAATATGGACAATCAAGTGTTTAATATGTTAGACGTTTGGTAAGAATCCATCCATTGATCTAGGAGTATGTGTTGTTAATTTTATTTATATAGTTCATATAAGAAAAAAAAAACGAATTCGGGGCCCCTGGCCCTAAACGTAATGTTATAAAAAGTTCATAACCCCTTAAGAGTTCCTTCTGGATGATAATAATAATAAATAATAATAAAGTTCATTTCAAAAACACGCTTCATCCCCAAAGGCTCGAAGCGCGGTACAAAGTCAACAAAAAACAAATCTATAATTTACCACATTTAAAACAAACGCAACACTACAAAAACTAATTACCAGCATACAATGGCAAAGTCTTTCTAGCCATTTCAAACATAAATGTGACCAATTTGATCAAGATCCATCAATCCATGTAAACATGTATGTGGAACAAATCCAGCCAGCCAGCCTAAAACAAACTTTCACTTTTATTTATAGATATGAATACTTTTTTGTTTGTTTTGTTCGCAGCTAAGAGGGGTGGCGTAGATATTTACTATGAGACCGCCTCGATTTGATTTCCTTCCGATCTGAGCGTCCACAACAGTGCAATTAGTTATGTTGACTTTATTAAAATACTCTCTAGGCGGATCTGATTTTAGGGAGAACAATGTTATTCTGCGTGCCAATAAATAGAAAGTTCAATGTAGTAGTAATTTAAGAGGGTTTTCACTATTTTCCTATTTACTCGAAATATTTCAGATATTTTCACGAAATCTTATCATAAAAAGTCATAAGGCATCTGAAATGAAGTAACTTTTGAGTGGAAAAAACATGTAACTCCTTTTGAACGCGCAATCTTAAGAGATGTAACTCTTGGGTTATCTATGAGTTATGTTCTGTGAACGATACGGATTGTTTCCCCTGGACTGACATTTCGGAGAGTGGGGGGGGGGGACGCTCTTACACTGGCACTGATATCACGATAAGGGGTTCTGAGCCCAGGGAGTGTTGTCGCTAAATAAATCAATATATTAAGATGAGCACTGTAAAGTTTTTTTACCACTGAAGTCCTGGTTTTGAACACTTGGTCTGTTTAGTCGTGTGCTATAAACTGTACAGTCCTTCTCTTGTACACTCGTCCTATTTAGTCGTGTGCTATAACCTGTCCAGTCCTTCTCGTGTACACTCGCCCTGTTTAGTCGTGTGCCAGAACCTGTCCAGTCCTTCTCTTGTACGCTCGTCCTGTTTAGTCGTGTGCCAGAACCTGTCCAGTCCTTCTCGTGTACACTCGCCCTGTTTAGTCGTGTGCCAGAACCTGTCCAGTCCTTCTCTTGTACGCTCGTCCTGTTTAGTCGTGTGCCAGAACCTGTCCAGTCCTTCTCGTGTACNTCAGTACATGTTTTTGTACGCTTGTCCTGTTTAGTCGTGTGCTATAATCAGTACATGTTTTTGTACGCTTGTCCTGTTTAGTCGTGTGCTATAATCAGTACATGTTTTTGTACGCTTGTCCTGTTTAGTCGTGTGCTATAATCAGTACATGTTTTTGTACGCTTGTCCTGTTTAGTCGTGTGCTATAATCAGTACATGTTTTTGTACGCTTGTCCTGTTTAGTCGTGTGCTATAATCAGTACATGTTTTTGTACGCTTGTCCTGTTTAGTCGTGTGCTATAATCAGTACATGTTTTTGTACGCTTGTCCTGTTTAGTCGTGTGCTATAATCAGTACATGTTTTTGTACGCTTGTCCTGTTTAGTCGTGTGCTATAATCAGTACATGTTTTTGTACGCTTGTCCTGTTTAGTCGTGTGCTATAATCAGTACATGTTTTTGTACGCTTGTCCTGTTTAGTCGTGTGCTATAATCAGTACATGTTTTTGTACGCTTGTCCTGTTTAGTCGTGTGCTATAATCAGTACATGTTTTTGTACGCTTGTCCTGTTTAGTCGTGTGCTATAATCAGTACATGTTTTTGTACGCTTGTCCTGTTTAGTCGTGTGCTATAATCAGTACATGTTTTTGTACGCTTGTCCTGTTTAGTCGTGTGCTATAATCAGTACATGTTTTTGTACGCTTGTCCTGTTTAGTCGTGTGCTATAATCAGTACATGTTTTTGTACGCTTGTCCTGTTTAGTCGTGTGCTATAATCAGTACATGTTTTTGTACGCTTGTCCTGTTTAGTCGTGTGCTATAATCAGTACATGTTTTTGTACGCTTGTCCTGTTTAGTCGTGTGCTATAATCAGTACATGTTTTTGTACGCTTGTCCTGTTTAGTCGTGTGCTATAATCAGTACATGTTTTTGTACGCTTGTCCTGTTTAGTCGTGTGCTATAATCAGTACATGTTTTTGTACGCTTGTCCTGTTTAGTCGTGTGCTATAATCAGTACATGTTTTTGTACGCTTGTCCTGTTTAGTCGTGTGCTATAATCAGTACATGTTTTTGTACGCTTGTCCTGTTTAGTCGTGTGCTATAATCAGTACATGTTTTTGTACGCTTGTCCTGTTTAGTCGTGTGCTATAATCAGTACATGTTTTTGTACGCTTGTCCTGTTTAGTCGTGTGCTATAATCAGTACATGTTTTTGTACGCTTGTCCTGTTTAGTCGTGTGCTACAACCAACCTAATCCAGGGTTTTTAAAAAGTGCTACATTCTCAGCCCCATATAATAGTAGTTGAAGCTTTTGTTGTAAATGTAGCACAGTTGTATTTTGAAAATGACAAAAAATAAATAAACTGTTTATAACATTATTATTTTTTTAAAATTCAACCAGTGACATATGTGTGATTGGATCTATCAAAATGTTCCAACACTTTCAATCCAAACCTTAGAAAAAGATACAGCATTACAAATTCAATAATTAGTATACAAGTATTTATATAAGAAATATCATACATTTTTAATTTTTTTTAACGATGCGTCACCTCATGTTGGCTGAGTCCAAATGAGCAATTCTAGAACACAGGCCTTTGAAACAGTAGTGCGTAAATCATGTTAATACGCATGAAACTTTTAAATTATTTCATTTAACTGGCCCTGGTTCTGAGTTAACTTATCAATATTTTACATTTCTGTCCGACAACTTCAGGTTTCCCTTAAGAGTTTGAATTGAGGACTATCGAAATGAAAAATTGTAAAATATTTCCATGAAATTTTATTCAACAAGATTGTTAACTTGCCGACTTAAATATATATATATGACATATTTCAAAGAAAATTTCTACAAATAAAAACGCAGACAAAAGATATATATATATATATATATCTATATATATCGGCACTTAACAATCAATAAAAATAGAATATTTAATTGTTCAATCAATTTAACACAAGGTAATTAAATAGCTCTGGATTTTCTCCAGCAATGATGTTTTGAGTTCAGAGCCAGTTGTCCTTCCTGTTTGTAAGACGCGTACGAAGACAATCGTCCTTGACCCCCGTCTCCTAGGGTCGTGGTGGCAACTCCAGAAACTCTCCTACCACTAATGGGGAGGAGGGGAGGTTGAGAGTGAGTTTAGACAGGGTGCGAGTCCCGGGGCCGTCTTCACAGCAGTGGAGGCCCTGGGCAAAGTAACGCACCGAGGCCCCATCGAGGCTTGATGTTCCCTAAGAGGCGTCAGGCCCCCTAGAGCCGTGTGACACCCCCTCCCCACCCCCCATAGAGCCACGAGGTCCTGGGAAAGTGGCCGGCGTGCCCATGCCTTAAGACGGCACAGGGTGTTCCTCGAGACACTTCACGCACCACGTTAACGGCACAGTTGTACACATTGAGGGGAACATGCGGTAAGATCACTTCTATTGGATCTAAATAAAGGAAGATTTGTTTTGATCAAAATGTCCATACTCATTTTCAAGGATGCATATTCCTTCTGACATAACACATTTTTGAGCTAGAACAAATTTTGAACTCAAAACATTTAAAGTATTTCTAAATCACAAAATTAGTCAATATATTTTATAATGCACCCCCCTGCCCCCGCCCGCCCTCTTACTGACAATGTTGACTTTAAGAGTGATTATTTCCTTTTTTTTTTGGACAGCCCGGGAGGGGGGACAGCATGTTGGTGTTGGTGATTCTGAGAGATTGGGGAACAAATGAATTTTTAAATATGTCGGTTCTTTTAGGGAAAGAATTCGTCCTGATCGAGAAGATCTTAAGTAACTGTGATAAAGGGGGTGGGGTGGGATGTATCCTCTAATCTAAGCATTTTGTTTCAATGATTAATTCTTCACACTAAGATAATTGTATTCTTCTGATATTAATCCGCTCTCTTGATCGGCCTATTTATTCGGGATGAGGACAGTGACGATGAATTCCTTCCCACACTAGAAGGTTATGCTTTAAGTTCAGTATGCTTCCAATTTTTGTACTGTAGAATATTTTAATATTCTTTTTAAACGTATAAATTCTATACTTTTTTTTTTTGAAGATAATAAAGTGTTTCATTGACATTTATATATGTTTAAAAATAGAACCTGCATGACTAAACACTACCTTGATGGTTGCGAAACGGTGACCTATATTCAAACAAAAAAACAATGACCTACATTCAAACGAAACAGTGACCTACATTCAAACAAGTTCAAGCCGATGCAAGTTCTCCCAGCAACACAATGTTAGTTTTGTACAGAGAAAAGAAAAGTTTGGGATATTAATGTGGTTGAAATATTTACTAAACATGAACCGAAATGAAGTTGTAGGGGTTTTTTATTTGGCTATTAAGGCCGTGATCACAAGAAGGCTGTGATCTCCTGAGCAATGCGTCCGTTGAAGACGAAGAATGCAATTAAAAGCTATAAGGGGTGGGAGAAAAGTAGTAAAACACAAGTGCGCGTGAACAGTGCGGGGGAGATGAAGCGGTTCCCAAGTTATCAGTCAAATGGGACGGACCCGCGATTTGACCTTCATGAGGGAAGCAGTGACCTTTAAAGGAAGCAGGGTGTGTTGGAGGCTATTGGAGTAAACGGAGATAGCGACAGCTGGCGCAGGCGGACACAAATTATTTCCAGACATGGAGTACAACTTAGATTTTTTTTAGTGCTACACTTTTTCCATGATGCCTCAAGCACGTGCTAAAATTTCTTAGAGATAAACCAGGAATTTCTGGAGTTACATCTTTGGGGGACACCGCATAAAACAGCGTATTCTTTTTCTTCAGAATATCATTTGCACCCTTAAAAAAAAAAAAAAAAATCTCTTGAAGGGTTTTATATAAAGCATACTTATATTAATTATTAGCTAAAGAGGTCATAATAAAGGTATCTAAGGGAACAAACTTTAAAAAAAAAAAAATTCTATTTTCAGACCATGTCGTTATGTTTACACACATTTTTGAGGGGAGGNAAAGACAAAAACCTTTGACCCCCCACCCCCCCCCCCCAAAAAAAAAAAAAAGTGACTATTCTATAATATGTAAGCCGAGTCTCAAAACGTTATCGACTAACAACCAAACCAAAAGAAATGATTATAAGTGTTAATACCTTTAAACAAAAAAAACAACAACAAACAAACAAACAAAAAACAAACAAAAAACAAACAAACAAACAAAACGTTGCACTTCAATATCCAGAAGAAAACTGTGGTGACTGCAGGATCATGGAGGGAAGGAAGGCACAATACCTTACAGCGGCTGATATGTTCCATGAAATGTCATTAATTGTCATGCAAACGAGCGTGAAGCAGCATGCACGAGATTCAAAGACTCTGTGACAACGTGAGGCATATGCAAAGGTATAGAAAGAAGAATAAGAAAAGTAACAAGGGGCATGGGCATAATCAATTTTAAAGCGACTATTAAAAAAAACAAAAAAAAAACGTAGGTCCTAGGATAAGGTTGAACTTGTAAAAGATAAAATCCACCGATCGCGAGGACATCTTAAGACTCAACTAGATCTAAATCTTCCATTGACATTTTCATTAACCTTTTATCTCTGGGCAACAATACAGAAATGTTTTGGGGTAAATTTTTGAACAATTTAGCGGAAAATGACTATTTATTTATTCTTTTTTTAAAGTAACCAATGTCGTAATATTTTTTCATTAAAAAAGAAAAGCCCCAGTAGAGCCCTGTTCAATACTGTGACTTTTAATCACAGAGGGAAATGGAAATTGATACAAATACATTAAAGAATCTATTAAAATTTTTTTTTTTAAAGTAGATTTAAGGACATCAGAGCTCATGGCATGGACACTAGCGCTATAAAAGAACTCGATCATCATCATCTTCACAAAGATAGGGACCCTCTAAACAATTTCTGATAGATAGTCAAGTTAAAATTAATGGTTCGTGCCATTGAAATCGATTAAGAAATTAGAAGCGATTTAGCGTTTTCAAATAGAACATTCAAATACCCAGGTCCGAGAGAGGCTGTTGGAAGTTTTTGAATCCAACACTATTTTAGTGTCAACTCGCCTTTTTACTAGTGGACTCACCCTTGCGTTAGTGGCCTCGCCTTTATGCTAGAGTACTTGCAAGAAAGCTCCTTGAATCCTCCGTTAAACAATCTACGACAAATCTGTTTTCTCCCATGTATACGCCCGTGATTTAAAACTTTTATTTCCCCCGTCTTCTACATAACATGCTTGTCTTATAAACAGGGTACACTATCGATTCTTCCAGATTGATACCACTTCAATTAGCCGTCTTGACATGGGCAGTAGTTGCAGAACTCGTCTGTATGAAACTGTGGGTGACATGTTAACAAGAATCGGAAAGAACACAGAATGCAAATTATTATTTTTTTTTAATTGGACTTCCGTGAAACAATTGTCAAGAAGGACAACCCTTGCATACCCCGGGGTTAAGTGACATTAACGCCAACGTTACGCTTCATTGAGCATTAAGTCTTATGGATAGAAATGATGGAATTTCAGTAATTGTTGTTTGTTGGACGCCTCCTTTCATCCCCACACACCTCCCCCCCCCCCACAACCTTAAAAAAACAACGCTTTTTTCCGGAGAGAAAATTTAAAGAAAAATGATTAATTGCACTTCGGTTTGTATCCATGGTCTTACTCCACAAGAACATTTCGTGCAAGAATCAGCCTCATCAGCCATCTGCGCACCCACAGAAAAGTTCGCAATCAGCCAATCCGATGATTAAGGTGGTCCAAGTCGATTTCGGATGACGAACCATATCTACCAGGAGAAAAAAGTTTCCATAATAAATTTTAGGTCTTGCAGCCAGCCCAGAGCCAGCCAAGGGCAAGCCAAGAGCGAGCCAAGAGCCAGCCAAGAGCTGTGTTTTCAGCCAAAATATGTGTTTTCAGATGGTCTTACGTGACCTCCGTGGGCATTCGACCCCCAAAGGGATCGCGACATACAGGTTGAGAATCGCTACTTTCAAACATCCCAGTGTATGTGTCGTGTTTTTTTTTTTTGAAAAAGTAAAATTATTTTCTATAATTAAATGTTAATGTTAGGTCTATCATGAGACGAGAAATGAGACTGTAGTCCTGAAATATGTGGGAGATGTCCTACAAATGGATTTAGATGCAAGTAAATTGTACTACGTGCTAAGAAACACCCCTTTTTATGCTTATAAAACTAATAAAGTCTATCGGCTAACTCAACAAAAAAAATATATATATATATAATTTCAATAATTTGACAAGTTTTTGTTATTACAATAAAAAAAATTATTATTTCAATTTATGATTATTATTTTTCTTATTGAAAAGAACCGGTCTGAAAATGAGAATCTAAGTGTTTAGAAGCTTTATAAAGAAAAAATTAAAAATTGTATCACAAAATATATCTGTTGTTAAGTAAAGCGCAAACGAGAAAATTGTGGACGAGTGCTGAACGAATTAAGGCAACACAAGAAAAAAACCAACATTGTTGCTACACATGTGTCCAAAAATATAATATGGATGAAAAAAAAATGTGAGATGTTCAGTTGATTGACAACTAATATTTCTGAGGAATGAAAATCATTTTCAATTAGAGCTCACTTGGAATTGCTAATTCATCAAATGGGCTTTAAGATAATTTTTTTTTGTTTTTACAGGTTATGTACATACAAAAATGTGGAGTAATTTAAAAGTTAACAACCAAGAAACAACCACAACAAACTTTATAGTAAGCACACAATGTATTAATTATTAATAATCCAGTTGTGTTTTCTATTATAGAATCTCAGACCAATTCTTTAAATGATCAACCAATCAAAACAATTTCCAGGTGGCAACCGACGCTCCTGTGTGACGACTGTCCTGCCTTCGAGTGCGTGGCGTACTCAGTATGCCCTTGAACTAACGTCCATCCTGTGCTCGTACGATGTCTTCGTCTACATCAGTGGTTCTCAACCTTATCTAATGCCACGACCCTTTTAATACAGTTCCTCGTGTTGTGGCGACCCCCAGCCATAAAATCATAATCGTTTGTGCTTCATAACTATAGAGCGCACGGGTTTTCGGATGGACTTAGGTGACCCCTGTGAAAAGGTCGTTCGACCCACAAAGGGGTCGCAACCCACAGGTTGAGAACCGCTGGTCTACATGATCGTGGAGACTTTTCTACTAAGCTCTCTTGAAATAGATACTATGGCAGCTGATCTGGTCAACCTGGTCAACTGCAGCAACGTGAAGGGTAAGTCAAATAGTTTTTAAATTATTATTTTTTTTTTAAAGATCTGCGCAGTTATTTCGTGCGGTTTGATCTGCCTCTTCTTACAGCTCCACACCTAGCACCTCCCCCCCCCCTTTCCCTAACCTGTCCCAGGTTGAGACAGCAGGGGAGAAAATGCGCAATGCATATATTGTTCATTTTTGTGTTACGTCCCATTCAACAACACCTTTTCCAGGCCACTTTTCTACGCGCTGCCGGGCGCCTATGATAGAGTCTCGCAGACATTTATGAACGTCGCTGGCTGCTGAGTTTAATGTCGTACCGAGCGGTTGACTTTAAAACAAGAAGAACCAGCCAGGCGAAGTCTAGCACGTTTCCGATTTTGTTCTTCTCTCCTTGATAATTGCTGAAACGTTTGTTCAGTTTGTTTTCCCCATCGATCTCGGATTGAGTGGGTTTAGTTACAACGTCGACTGCCTCACTGGCGACATGAACAACAGAGAAGTCGTGGGCTAATAAGTTCGTAAAAAATAATTTTAAAAAAACCTCCTCTATTCTTCCCTTTTTTAAAAATTCATAATATTAACTTCGCAGTTTGTGATGCGTGTTTAGGGCAACATTTTCGGATGGCTCATTGGAAAATTTTCAGTCAGCCTATTGAGCTGAAACTTGGCATTTAGACTCGTTATCCGCTGACAACTTATTTATTTATTTATTTATTTAGGCATTTTTATATAGCGCTTATCATAAAGCTCTAAGCGCTTTACAATTATTAAAACATGTAAATTAAGTAAATGCAAATGAGACACTAGGATAGTAACTACTATTCTATAGAAACAATGAACATGGCTATGAAAAGAGGACACTTTGACACTTCAGGATTAAACCGAAACAGAAAATTAGGTAGGGCAAGGAGGGTGCATCACAGGTCATAGGCGGACCTAAACAGATGAGTTTTAAGGGACTTTTTGAAAATGGACGAGGTTTCACTATGACGTATATGGAAGGGGAGCTGGTTCCAGAACGTGGGCCCATGGAAGCAGAAGGAGCGTTCACCGATGGTCTTAGTTTTAGTTCTTGGGATTGAGAGGGTTCTACTGTCAATGGAAGAACGTAGTTGTCTTGTGGGGATGTAAGGAAGCAACAGTTCAGAGAGATAGACAGGAAAGTGAGGGTCAGTGAACGAGTTGAAGCAAAGATTGGAAGACTTGTATTTGATGCGAGAGGATATTGGAAGCCAGTGGAGTTGCCGCATGTGTGGTTGAATGTGGTCATGTTTCTTTAATTTAAAAATGAGTCTGCATGCTGAGTTCTGTGCCTTCTGAAGTTTTTCTATGTGGTGTTGAGGAATGCCTGAGAGAAGAATGTTACAGTAGTCAAATTTTGAAAGAATGAGTGAAGAGACGAGAGTTTTTGTGGCATCAAAGGAGAGGAGGTGTCTAATGGTGCTGATTTTTCTAATTTCGTTATATGCTGATCTGCATATATTCGTGACATGTTTGTCCATGGAGAGGGTGTCCGTAAGCGTGACTCCAAGGTTTCTGGCAGAGGGAGAGAGTGTGATGTCAGAGTTGCCAATAGATATAGAAGAAGGAGCGAATGGAGGGAGAGGTTTGTTTTGAGAGTGGATGAGAAGGATTTCCGTTTTATCATCATTTAGCTTCAGTTTGTTGCAAGTCATCCAACGCTTTACATCGTCCACGCACTCCTGTATGCGAAGGATTGTGGCATCAAGTTGATCAGGAAAGCAAGAGTCACTGATTTGAGTGTCATCAGCAAAGGATTGACTGGAAACTGAGTGGTGGCTAATGAGAGATGATAGAGGTTTAGTGTAGAGGATGAAAAGGACCGGCCCAAGGACCGATCCTTGAGGAACTCCAATAGACAGGGCTGAAGGTTTGGAAGAGCGGTTGGAAATAGAGACTTTTTGAGTTCTGTCAGAAAGATATGATTGAAACCAGTTTAAAGCTGAGCCAGTAAGTCCGAAAGAAAGATGAAGGCGGTCAAGAAGAATCTGGTGGTCAATGGTATCAAATTCCATTAGACTCGACTTCCAGCGTTAACCCCCAAAAAATCGTTTTTTTCCCCCCCGTTATTCACAAAGGGAAGATGAAGGAAATATGGTTGCCACCGATTTCAAAAAAAAAATAATAATAATAAAATTCCCGCTAACTGCGCTAAAGGGAATGTTTAAACAAAAATATCGCGAGTGCGTTCGGTGTGTAATTTTTTTCTTTTGTTTTTTTTTTCCGAAATCGTTGGTGTAATAAATCTGCGGTGTAAAAGTGGGTGGGGCATTAGATTTTTAATATAAAAATGCTATCTTTAAAAAAAAAATTGCATATAAAAAGATTTAAACGAAAACATTTTGTTTAGTGGTTGTTTAATTTTAAAAAAAAAGGTAAATAAGAAAGCGCAATAGCATAGACAGACAAGCGTATGTGGCAGAGGAAATGAAATGTGTTCATCACCAATAGCACAGACAGACAAGTGTATGTGGCAGAGGAAATGAAATGTGTTCATCACCAATAGCACAGACAGACAAGTGTATGTGGCAGAGGAAATGAAATGTGTTCATCACTAATAGCACAGACAGACAAGCGTATGTGGCAGAGGAAATGAAATGTGTTCATCACTAATAGCACAGACAGACAAGTGTATGTGGCAGAGGAAATGAAATGTGTTCATCACCAATAGCACAGACAGACAAGTGTATGTGGCAGAGGAAATGAAATCTGTTCATCACCAATAGCACAGACAGACAAGTGTATGTGGCAGAGGAAATGAAATGTGTTCATCACTAATAGCACAGACAGACAAGCGTATGTGGCAGAGAAAATGAAATGTGTTCATCACCAATAGCACAGACAGACAAGCGTATGTGGTAGAGGAAATGAAATGTGTTCATCACTAATAGCACAGACAGACAAGTGTATGTGGCAGAGGAAATGAAATGTGTTCATCACTAATAGCACAGACAGACAAGTGTATGTGGTAGAGGAAATGAAATGTGTTCATCACTAATAGCACAGACAGACAAGTGTATGTGGCAGAGGAAATGAAATGTGTTCATCACTAATAGCACAGACAGACAAGTGTATGTGGCAGAGGAAATGAAATGTGTTCATCACTAATAGCACAGACAGACAAGCGTATGTGGCAGAGGAAATGAAATGTGTTCATCACTAATAGCACAGACAGACAAGCGTATGTGGCAGAGGAAATGAAATGTGTTCATCACTAATAGCACAGACAGACAAGCGTATGTGGCAGAGGAAATGAAATGTGTTCATCACTTTTTTGAAATGGGTTCTTGTATATTTATTTTTTTTTTAAATGTTATATTGATAAAGCATGTCCTGAGTCGTCTAAAAACGGAGCTAATTAACAAGGAGGCTATTCGGATGAATCTTCTTCTCTCCGAGTGCTAATCATGAAACTCAGGGGTCCCTGGCAGGGCTAGCAGCCTTATGTCGAGCTAAATGGCAGTTGAGAGCGTGCACTGAAGAACTATTGTAAAGAAAAAAAGGAACCATTGATTTATAGGTCATCATTATAATGTCATAACATTAAGTATGCGATGCGGAGCGAAGTAAAGGTTGGGAAACAATGCTCTAACACAGGCCTGCACAACTCAAAATTAAGATGGGCCGTAATACTTTATGAAAAACGTTTGCGGGCCAAAAGAAAATAGGACAGGACTTGTGAGGGCCAACATAAAATAGGACAGGGGGAAAAGCTATTAAGAAATTAAAAAGAATAAAGAATATTTCGTTACTTCGCAGGCCGCCAAGTGGGTGCAGGCGGGCCGTATGTTGTACAGGCCGGCTCTAACTGAATGCCGCCGGCACCGTCAGTGTTTGCTCTTGAGTGCGTGCCATCTTGTCAAACTTAAACCTTCTCTTGCACTTTCCTATAGACTGCGGTAAGGGGAAGCTACTGTTAACTACTCATGATTTTTTCCATACTTGTCTTAACTATTGTAGAAAAAATAAATAACCATACTTTAATATATAAAACATAAAAACAGATATATACACATATATCCTAACTAAAAATTGAGAAAAAATAAGAGTGGGTGAAAAAATAGCAAACAAGAAAAAGACATGGCAGTTAGATAAAATTGTGGATTTGGTTTATCCCGTACGGTGTCAACGTACCAAATCTTTTTTTTCATTTTTTCTCCATATAGATCCTATCCAGTGTGTTACTAGTATATAGTGTACCAGTAACTGCGATGCCTAACACTCCATCATGGTTAGTGCTACTGAAATCTTCGGAGACAGAGAGCCTGTCCATTTATGATATAGAGGTGTTCTCTAAACCGGGGTCTCCAAGGTGACGACCTGTCTCTCCTGCTTGTAAATATGTAAGTATAATGGTGTTTTAAGTTGGCATGAGGAACAGATAAAATGCTGGCTGCAAGACTCAGCTTTACCTGACTGTAAGAAGTCAGCATCGGCCACAGATGTCACGATTTTGACATGAAAAGTCAGCCACTGAACGCCGAATGACACATAATGACTTTTACTATAATAGAAATGTGTGTGATGTTCTTTGTTGTTAATGTGTCATTAGTATAAATGTTTTGAAATAAGTTTTAATGATCAACAACATGATACAATACTCTATTAACGAGAAATGAAGAAACTTAAAGACCCTTGAGCTACCAGTAAATGTTAAAAAAATTCTAAGATATTTTACATATATTGTTTTTTTTATTATAGTAGGACATATTATGGGTTTCAGTCTATTAAAACTTGCAAATTAATCTGATTCAATATTTTGGAACAAATAACTAGTATATATATATATATATATATATATATATATATATATATATATATATATATATATANAACTCAGAAAAGTTTTGATTTTAAAAAACAGCTATAGTTTTTAAAACCATCCCCGCCCCCCCCCCCCCAAACCAAAAATAAAAATAAAAGTTTTTATGTAAAAAAAAATAGAACAATGTCCATGCCATTAACAAGTATTTTTAAAATGAAACATAATTCGTCAACTTAAAAAACAAAAACATTCTCCATTATTTTATCGTGGTCACGCTTCAGTACGTTGAGTTCAAAATTGTCCGTTACATTCCACGCGTTGCATCCTGAGGACTTTCATCAACTTCCAGCTCTCCACTGAAGCATTTCAGCTGGGGTTTCTGCCGACACTCGGTGAGTTACTGCTGGCGAGGCAGGGAAAAAAGGAAATGTCTCTTACCGATAACAAAGAGTCTAAACCTTTTTTTATATTTAAAAAACAAAAAAACAAAAACAACACTCCATGCTCCGATGTCTTTATGATGCTCACGACATAACATAAACACAGTTACTACAGTGACGATCACCACAGACCAGCTGAGGGCGTGTAAAGGTTGTCAGTGAACAGAAGACATCTGTAAAATGCACAGCTCTCTAATGGCTGTTGTGTTATTCTCATGGCTAATCATGGGTAGGTAGACGGTATTAAAAACTGTGGGGTTTTTTTTTTTAATGTTCCGATTCAATATATATTTGACGTTTCTTATTTCTTTAGAAAGGTGCGTGTGTTTGTTATTTTCTTTCATAAACTGACGATGCTATTCAGATGTTTTCAATAGAAATTTGAGACACATGTTAACAGTTTAAATAATCAACTTTATACAGCGTTACGCCTGCTTTAACATTTTTTAGCTAAAATACTAGTAGATAAAAATTTTTTAAGCCAAGTAGAAAATCCAAATTTGAAAAAAAAAAAAAAGGAGAATTTTTTTTAATTTTCTATTTTGTTACCAGGAGGAGTGGAGTCCGATTCATGCTTTGCACTGGATGATTCCGTTTACGTCAATGGAAAATGTTTGAAACTGTTTGAAATTAAATTAAACTGGTCTGATGCGCAGGTAACAGCGTCTTGTCCGCATTCAAATTTACATGTTACCAAACGATTTAAAATACGGTGCCATTATACCCAGGTTTTGTCAAATTCAAAATACATTATTTTTTTTAGAAATTATAATTATTGATTTTTAAATTTTATTACATTTTTAATTGGCCACATTGAAGATGATATGATACAAAAATTCGATATAAAAATTATATTTGTATTTTTTTTAAAATGTCAATAAAAATAAGGCACCTGGCAGGACATTAGATCAACTTCCTTAATTTATGAATTATATTTCCTATGCAAGGCATCTTGAAGTATAATATATAATGATATATAATGACTTAATTTGGAAGTACATATAATACCCTAACTTATTAATTATTCGTTTTATATGGCACCTTAAGGCACGTTTGATAACTTAATGTTTGAAAAACTCGTTTTACAAGTTACCCCTGGGTGCACATGAGAGCATCAGTTTCAATGATTGCATTTTTTGTCAAGGCGTTCTGTGCCGAAAACCTTTATGATGGCGGGCTGGCCGAACCTATTACTTTAGAGGAGAGGAACGCTACAATGAAGCTGATAACCAACATTATCACATCAGGTTCGTGGGGGGAAGAGTTGTGTTAGATGGATCTTAGGTTTATTTTTTTTAAAGATTACAATAATTAATTAAGTATGAGATCATGATTAAATTGCCTGCTTATTTACTATGACTCACGCCCTGTGTCTGTCAATCCTTCCTAAGCCAAAACTGGATTTTTTTTTGTTCTACTGGTGATGCTATTTGCCTGACTGGGCTTTGAACTCATGACCATTAACTTGAGATTAGCTCAGTTCAGGCCACTCGGCCACTCAGCACTCTAACAATAATCATTACCACAAATGTAACATGAGTTGTTGTTTTTTTTAATTTTAAAAATGTCTTATCGATCTGATTCTGCATTTAGCATGTGGCTTATCTAATCCCAGAGGCGTAGCGAGGGTGTTTGGCCCCGGGGACAAGATTCGCGCCCCGGGACAAGATCCATTTTAAAGCGTACCCTTTTCTATTTTTTTAAACTCTCAAACCCATTATTTTTACCAATAATATAAGCACATTTTGGCGCCCCTAACTAGCTTGCGCCCGGGGACATTCGCCCCCTGCTCCCACCTCACTACGCCTCTGTCTAATCCTTATTCTTATTTGGACTGGTTGGGGTGGTCGAGGTGTCTAAACTGTGTCAATACCAAGCTGATGGCCTGGAGTATAAAACCCCCCAATCAAAAGCCTAAGCACGCAGAAACATCACCGGCGCCCCAGGGTGGATGACTACTCATCTGAGAGAACGAAAATTCTCTGACTTCAAACCTGCGAGATCATTTCTTAGACGGTAGGACATTGGCAACATCGACATTATGTCACTCCTGTGACGCCACTGGTGCCAAGCTGTATCATCCGCAAATGATATTGGGTTATTCGGATGCGTGGGGAGCGGCGATTTTAAGTCGATAGGACAAGTTTATCCTCCTCAAACAAAAAATTTCAAGGCCTTGCAATTTCGTCACATTGTATGTCAAAGAATTATACTTATTGCAGGTGATAGATGCCAAAGAATTAAACTTATTGTAGGTGATAGATGCCAAAGAATTATACTTATTGTAGGTGATAGATGCCAAAGAAGTATACTTATTGTAGGTGATAGATGCCAAAGAATTATACTTATTGTAGGTGATAGATGCCAAACAGTATTTTTATTGCAGGTGTTGCCATTTCGGTACAACTGTCAATGTTGTATTTCTTGTAATATTTACTATTGTACAGCCCTTGTTTTCATTGTTACTTTTCTCTATTTCATTTCTAATATCTTTTAAAATTATTTTTAACATCTACTCGAACTTAAAGATACACTATGGAGATTTTGTAACGGAACATAAGAAATCTATTTATTTTTTAAAAAATAACAGTGCTCATAAAAATTATTTGATACTTTTAGATTAATCAAAGATACAATGTAAATTTCAATTTCGAAACTATTTTTGGTCAACATCTGTCGTCTTGAATTTTCAAATTCAGCTAAATGTATTAAATACAACATTCTTACATCTTCTGGAGATCAAATTTTTAGATTGCACTTCTTTTATATATATATATCTATATATATATATATATATATCTATATATATAGAGAGAGATATATAGATATAGATATATTAAAGAATGTTAAATAAATGTATACCCACTGAAAATAAAAGACAATGCTTTATCGGTAACATTTTAAAACACCTAAGAATGCAAGGAGAAAAAATAGCAATTTTAACTAATGCATTACAATTCAACAAGTAATACTTTCGATTGTTTAAAGATTCTTGTATCAGCTCAAGACTCTAAAGCTTAACACGTTTCTTCTACTCTCAAAACCGTTGGGTATTTTTAAAAAATATGTATTGTCACAGCTGACTGCACTCACATTTTTTTCAACGTAAACCGAATGCTTGAACATTTTAAAGGCCTCGGGATAAAAAACAACAACACACACACATGATATAACAACGTTAATATTTACAACACAACGGGAAAGTGATCGTTCAAGTAGAGGCCTTCACTTTGTTGGACTTCCAAGTCTGTGTGTGTGTATGTGCATGCGTGTGTGTGTGTGTGTTCCGCAGCAGCTTAACGAGCTTAAGAATAAAGCTACATTTCATATAAAGTAGATGAACTCTCATTTCATTTTTAAAGAGCGGTTATCGATGAACGCAAACGTAAGGAAAGACAGGCACACACACACACACAAAACACACACAAACACACACCACCACACAAGAAGCAATTGTTTTAAAATTACATCCAGTCAGTGTGAGGTCTGACATTAATTCGTTTCTTTCTAACTCTTCTTCTACTTAATAACTCAGACTGATGAGTTTTATAAATTCCCAAAAACTGTTTAATTAAAAAATGAACTGATGTTTATGTAATGTTTAAATAATATATATATATATATATATATATATATATATATATATATAAAGACTACATGGAAAAAAACACAGTTAT
>CAXITT010000098.1:245422-261725 GCA_964033795.1 Lymnaea stagnalis | reverse complement strand
GGGGGGTGGGGGGTGGGGGTAAAAAATTGAAAAAACATGCATGCTAGCAACGCACTTTGTAAGAATACCAGTTAGTGCCCCCCCCCCCCCACACGCCCCTGAAAAAATTAATATTCTAAATCCCAACTATTTTACACAGCAGATTTATTTAACGAAAAGTTTTAGAAAAAAAAGAAAGAAACTATTATGCACCAAATATACTTGCGATATTTTTTTTTAAAATGAAAGAGAATCTCATTTACATCAATTGTCCGAAATTTCATTTCATCTTCCCTTTGAAAAAAAACAGTAAAAAGGGATTTTTGGGGGGTTGAAGTCCAAAGGTGGGGCTGACAATTCGAAAGAATGTGTTGTCATCGACAACAAGTCTATGTGCCAAGTTTCAGCTCGGTAGCTTGACGGGAAGTAGGCCAAATGCCGTTTGCAGATTTTTTGCCGCCCAGCCAGTCAGTCAGGCAGCCACAAACCCAACAAAAGCGAAGTTAAGACAAAGGATATAAAACAAAAGAAGGAAAATCTTTTTAAGGACAACCGCGTTCTTTTAATGTTTCTTTTTTTTTAAAATGTGATTATTAATATTTTCCTTGGAGTTATTTTCCGCTTTTTTAAAAATAAAAACAACTTTTTATGAGTTGCTACTATTTGCTGGCCTTAATGTTGCACGTTTGGGTAATTTACTTCATTTTTTAAAACATTTTCACATTTACTATTTTTTAAAAGCGTTTGGTACTTAATTGATCTATTAACCGTAATTATCTCATCTTTTACGATATTTTAAAATACTTTAAAATACCTTTTTTTTATTACGTAATCTATTTACATAACTAAACAATCATCAGTATACTAATACATCACATTAGTTTCTTCTTTTAACTAAAGTTTTTCAATTGGTAAATAAAAACAGCACACAGTATGAGAACGTATTTTTGATAACCCCGAAGGCATACATGTCACAGCAAATAACATGATACTTCAACGCTTCTGTGTACATACTGATTTGTTGTGATTAGTTAATGTGGCGATTGTACACATGAGTTAATTGTACACGTGAATCAGTTGTACACGTGTATCACTTTTACACTTGAATCAGTTTCCCGCTTGAATCAGTTGTACACACGAATCTGTTGTACACATGAATGAGTTGTACACATGAATCAGTTGTACATATGAATGAGTTGTACACATGAATCAGTTGTACACATGAATGAGTTGTACACATGAATCCGTTGTACACATGAATCAGTTGTAAACATGAATCAGTTGTACACATGGATCAGATTCATTAGAAGTGGCATTCATTTAATATTGACTTAAATAATGTTAGTGTGATGAGCTTAATTTCCTTGTTCGCAGATGTAGGATGAGCTTAATTTCCTCGTCCCCTGATTTAGGATGAGCTTATTCTAGAGGGTATTTAATTTTTTTTAAATTGAAAGTAAATTCACCGACGCCACCTCTAAATTGGTAAAGTAACCCCCCCCCCCGCCCCCCACTAAAAAAAATCAATTTAAAAAATCAATATCTCTGCGCTAAAAAGAATGGCCAGGCCGTTTTATGTATAAAGGCACCATTAAATCAACACTTATCGGGATAATTGTTATTTTTACATTTAGAATCAACTTGTCATTTTAGCACAATTTGTCATTGTGTGACCAGATGTTGCGATTGTATTTCTCTTTTTCTTTTAAATTTTAAATATTCTTTATCTTTAAATGTGTTTTATTATATTAATTAACCAAGTAATTTGACAATGTCTTTTTACATTTTATGTATTCTTTACCTTTAAATGTGTTTTATTAATTTACCTAGTAATTTGACAATGTCTTTTAAAATTTGTAAATATCCTTTACCTTTAAATGTGTTTTATCAATTAACCAAGTAATTTGACAATGTCTTTTTACATTTTATGTATTCTTTACCTTTAAATGTGTTTTATTAATTAACCTAGTAATTTGACAATGTCTTTTAAAATTTTAAAATATTCTTTACCTTTAAATGTGTTTTATTAATAAACCTAATAATTTGACAATGTCTTTTTACATTTTTAAAAGCGAAACAACAAGCATTTCAGTGACATTTTTGTTTTGCTCATACGACACCTAGTTTTTCGACTGTAATTTTTTGTGATCAATATTTTTATATCCACCAAAAAAAAACCAAAAAAAAAAACAACAAACAAACAAAAAAACCCGAAAAGCGAGAATATTAATATGTTATTTAATGAAACAAACAAAAATTTGTTGGGATCTTACCAGAAACACATTTTTTTTTAAAGAATGCCAACTGTCGTACAAGTCTGAAGAGTAAAGTTAGGTAGCTTGTTTCCCTGCGGTTGGGGATATCGATTTGCATGACCTTAATCGTATATGTTACACTTCAGCGTACACATAGCATGGCAATACAAGGAATCAAAGTCTAAATTAAAAAAATACTAATTTAATGATCCATAAGTTGTTTAAAAACACAACAACAGCAACAACAAAACAACACAAAAACAAAAAAGAAAAAGGAAAAGAAAAACTAAGAATAATCAGATCGATAGTCATATTAGTAAATCTGAATTCATGATCGATCGATCTCATGTTTGGCAAAGGTCATTGACATGTTATAACAGGTTGACGCGGGTAACTCAAAATGGTGCATGGGACGCGTCTGACTCTATGGGACACTTACATCTTTATTGATCTGGAAAAGCAGTATGCACTTACTTTACACTTAGCATCTGATCAATTTGACCTTTTCGATATTCAGTTGGTAATTTTTTTTTTTTTTTTAAAGCGCATTTTCCTAAAGTCTTGCTTTAAAAGAGCCGAACTATGATCTATAGAAACCTGATTAATAGTTTGAATAAACTATCGTAAATTTTATCAGGGATGTAAGTTTTCTGTAATGATTCAATCAATAAAAACTACAATGAGAAAACATCACTGTTAGCGTTAGTTTACATGATCAAATTTTCCTTCAAGCATTTAATGACTCCCCTCTTAAATGACACCTCAGACACATCCATACAGCACAATTATTCGACGAAAGTCTTGCTACAGAGTAATTTTAAGGAACAAAGAAAAAAACACCTTCTGAAATAATATGTACCATGAATGAAAAAAAAACAACAAATGTACATTTCTTTGGATCAATACAATCTTATCTTCTTTTAACCCTTTCCACCGGCAACTGGGTGTAATACATCCGGAGACAGACTGTTATTGCCGATATCTCGAGTCTCCTTTTAATAATCTTTCTCATACTCAATCTAACCCACAAGGTAGTTAGAATGAACACATTGGTCGATGCAATTGTTTAAAGCATGCGAAAGCGACTTATTTTGGGGAACCTAATCTTTTTTTCCTCTACACTCCCTGGGGACTGAGTGCAAAACACCCGTGCACAATTTAATAGAAGACGAAAAGCGTGTAAGCTTGATTGTAAACATTTCTTCTTCTATATCTTAAGGGCCCACGATCAATTTATTGATCATTTTGGTTTGGTTGTTCTTTGTTGATTACTTGAGTCTCTAATCCATGCCAAAAAATAGATTTTAATGTTGGCAATAAATAAATGATCCGAATGTCTGTTTTTGTTGTGTTGTAACTCTTGGGGTCACCGGGTATTTTCTCAGAATACCTGGACCCGGTTTAATAAAGAACTGCCTCGACCTTCTCCCTCCCCCCCCCCCCCGGTTCAGCCCTAGTACTCAAGAAAGTGGACATTGATTGACATGACATTAGCTTCCACGTTACAACACGTTTATCCCTTATCGTTATAATAAACGAGCTTGTTTAAAAAAAAAAATTATTTGATGTAAAAAAAAAAAATGCTACACGCTAATCGAATTGGGAGAAGTTTAATTTTTTTTTTTGCGTGATTGATTGATTGATTGATTTTGATATTTATATCGCGGTGCCGCTTTAGCATGCTCACTGCGCTCTGGTTTTCCGAAATCTATTTAAACAAACAAGTTTTTAACTGTTTCTTAAACGATTTTTTTTTTATCATTTACAATTCCCCTCAAAGATTGAGGCAAACTGTGGACTTTTAAAATTTTATTTTAAACGCTCAACAGTTTGATGAGCTCTTCGGTGTATTAAAAGAGAGGGGGGGGGGCGAGGGGGGGAAATGAAAAAAAAATTATCTACTCAAGGGTCAGATGAACCCGTGGGTGGGGGCCTCAGTCAGGGGGGGGGGTACGTTTAATTTTAGTTTGTGTGTTATCTTGTGTCCTTCGGAAAGCAGTCAAAACAAAGACCTTCGAGGGCGAGTAACCGTCTAGCCGTGGCGCTGCTGCTCACTGAACATATTCAACGGGAGGCCATCAGTTTGAGTTGTGTGACACAAAGCACGATGCGGCTTAAATTAGAAAACTTGATGTCTTGATTGCAAGACCCTCCTTGCCCTACCTCATTTTCTGTCTGGGGTTGATCCTGTAGTATAGGCCAAAACGTGCCAAAGTGTACTCGTTTTTATAGCCATTTTAATGTTTAAGCTACTGTTTCTATAGTCATTTTTCATATTTTAGTTACTATTTTAGTGTCTCTGGTATTTCATTTTTATTTTTACTTAAGCAGTTTAAATAGTTTACATATTTTTAATATTGTAAAGCGCTTAGAGCTGTAAGGTAAGCGCTATACAAAAATGCCTGAATAAATAAATATTCACACAAGAAAAATTCTGGTTGAAATGAATTACTTGAAGCCTTCAAATGAAGAGATCGATTGGTCAAATGGTGACAACAATCCATTCACGAGTTTTTTCTGGTTTCTCGCATTATTGACATTTTATGTCCACCTTACATTTTGAGTGTGCAGGCCTGCTTTCAAAGATCTCTTTTTTTCCCCTTTCTATTTAACAAGCTGTGTGACATTTTAATATAACTTGTAGGAGATGTTCCAGACATTTAAGTTTCTATAAAGATTGAATACTTGAAAACTAGGACCCAAAAAAAATATGTTGTTAGCTAATACAATTATTTTAAGATCTAGCAGTCGTTTCTGTTATAACCACTGCATTTTCAAAATGTTGATTTCTTTGAGATTAAAATGGGAACACTCCATATAAAAAGACTCAATTTTGTGTGTGGATCTCTTGAAAAGAATTAAATAATTGTTATGCAGTTCAAAAGATTATAATTAAATACAAATCGTTTGGAACCGTAGTTGTTTACATTACTGCAAACAAGAATATAATTTAAATATACAGTTGATCAAAATTACATACGCAAACTATTTCCTGGCCAAAGTTCATACATTTCAATGTGTCTCCTACATGTCAGCAGTTCGGCTTGGTTGAACTTTGAGCCTCACAATAACGTCTTTAGGAGACAATGCGCGTGGTTCAATAGGTGTTTTTCACTTGGCCAGTTGGTGATGGTACGGCGGAGAATAGGAAATGTCGCTGGTCGATAGCAAGTATTCGATGCAGTATTGAAAGTCTGCTCTCTGGTGGCCCGTGAAATCTTTTGTATAAAATAGCAGCCATAACCGCAATGAGCTTCAGTAGAGTCAGAAGTCAAAGCGTCAAAAGTTGCTGTGAGAAACTGAAGACCTTTGAGAATGCAACACCTACACCGCGTTGTTGGGTTATGCGTGTGGCTAAGTATACGTAGGTTGTGGGTAGTTAAACAAGTTGTTTAATGCAATGCTTCTCCTTCACTTCTTTATAATCAATTTTTTTTTTATATGTTCAGGGTGGTTATTAAAATCTGTAGTTTTCAAATTGTTTTCGTCAGTTACAAATATGTAGTTACGTTTAAATTTTTTTTTAAAGTGCTATTATTTAGTATATTTTACTCTATGTATAAATATTCGTAGAAAACATTATATACATGAAAGCTAAGTAGCATATTCCAACATTTTTTTTCTTGAAAATAAATTCTCTACAGCTTTGCTACAAGCAGGAGTAAAGACTGATCCATGCTCTGCTCTGGGGCAGTCCATCTATGCAAATGGAAAATGCTTTAAACTGCTTGACGTTAATTCATCGTGGCATGATGCAAAGGTGAACCGTGCACGTTCGTTCTATAGTTTAGTGTTTTAAAATTATACATTGAAACGATGTAGTTTGCACCTAGATCAATGTTAAACTTGGCACCACGGACTCGTTGTCGATGACAACAAAAGCTTTTATTAGCCCCCACCACCTAACCCAGACATCCAAAAATCAGTTTTGACCCTTTTCCAAAGTGGAAGATAAAGGAAACAAGGAAGGCTCTGATTTCATGACATAAAATTCTCGATAACTGCGCAAAATGAGATTCGTAAAAAATATCGCAAGTACGTTTGCCGGAGCGTAATCCCTTCTTTTGTTTTTTTCTGGAATCGTTGGTGGATAAAATAAAATCTGATTTGTGAAGGTGGGTGGGACATTACAATATTAATATACTAGCGAGAACCCGACATGCGTTGAAATAACACTAAAAAAAAGTGTTTGTGTTTTAATTACGTTTTGGAATTAATTTTTAAATAGAATATATATATATATATATTTTCCGTCTGGTGCTTACACACATAAATTAGAGTGTTTTTCGATGCGTTAGCATGTAACATGCAGTTGTCCAGGTGCGAATTATGGGTTTTCTAATTTTAGCCCACACAATTGTAGCGATTGATCAATTCATGCTGCTTGAAATTATATTTAAATAGGTCACATGGAAAAAAAAATAAGGCCTAGGTCCAAAACGCAAAATTGTAAAAATGGTTTTATTAATTCAGAAATCCACTTATTATGTCACACGCAAACTGAAATGTCACGATCAAGCATTTATATTTTAAGTTTTTACTACTTTATAAATTTCATAAAAGTATATTTTTGGAATGAATAAAAATTAAAAACTTATTAAATACCAAAAATACAAATCTAAATTTGTTTTTAATTTTAGCAAATTTTTGCAATTTAAAAAGCAATCCTTTATATTTATTGATTTTACTTTTAAGAAGTGGAAAGAACATTATCAATTTTGTCACGTGCGGTTATTCAATCAGATAACTTTTGGCTTTGTCTAAATAGGCAGTTCGTGCTAAGACGTCATTTGCCTGATTATTAAGAACACATTAGTCTTAATTTTATTTCACAATTTTTACGCACTTAAAAACACGCACTAAAAACAACAGATGTTTGGGTTTTCCCAGTAAATGTGATTACGGCGTAATTCTTTGATCATAATTTTTTATATATATTCTTTTTTTCATAACTTTCAAACACATATAAAATGCTTAAAATAGTTTCTTAGTTGTTACTTGAAATTTATATGTAATTTTTAATAGTAATACTTACTCTTTTACACAAATAAAAGCGGATATGTAATATTTTTTTTGCGCAGGAAATGTTACTCTATTTCCGTAAAATAATAGAAAATAACTATGATCGTTTTTGAAAGTGCGAACGTATATAAATCGTATCGGTTCTTGGGAGTTATGTCAGCATAGCTCATTCTTATATATTATAATAAAAATAAAAATAATATTATTTATACGAAAGGGTCGTTTAGTTTCTCCTTGGCTCTGGTGAACAGTAGCGAGCATCTTTATGCTTGCTAGGCTTAGACGTAATGACTAGTTACATTTCGGAAAAGGTCAATTGATGGTTTGCGAAACTTCAAATGGGATGCGTTCACGAAGGGAAGAAAAAAAAATATTCACTTTGGGGGGAGAAAAGAGCATAATTTCTGCTTTCATATCATTTATTGTTGTCATGGTGACGCTAAGGACACATGGATCGGATGACGTCCGCTGAATTGACAGGGAGACATTATTCAGAGTAAAAGTATACATTTTATGTTTAGAAACCTATATTATTGGGTCTGTTTTAATTAACTCAACTTACTGGAATCGAGTTTAGAAACAACAAACATGATTTTGGAACCAAACGAAAGCGGTCAAAGATGGCGTCTACCACGGGCAAGCTACTCTGTTTTACACAAAATTTTAACCATAGCCCATAGATTAAATTGCGTGTTGTGAATATTTTTTTTTTAATTTAAAGGATTGTAGAATGTGAGGAAACTTGGAGATATTTAAATGGAAATACATTAATGACGCATTTTGGAATGTATAATTTCGAGCGCAGAGAATGATTAAACAGTTAAGAATCTTGAACTTTGCCCCGAGTTTGAACTTAAAAGCAAATAATTTTATTTCCAAGCCGATACGTGCTTCAATACACCAAAAATTAAAGGCGTTTAATTCTTTTAATAACTTACTTATAAATTAACACATTTGAAGAAAATGAACTTGTTATATATATATATATTAGCTTTATTGGAAATACTAAACACAATAATAAAGTTGTGTGAGAAGTACAAAGTATAGCACCTGGAAATGAAGTTAATAATAAAAATAATAATTTTTCAGTATACAGGATTTTGACGTACAGTTAAAATCTTCAATTGAATTTGTGTCGTTTTTTTCAAGATTACTCTAAGATTAATATCTTCATATTAAATTATTTCATTTTCTAAAAGAAATTATGTGCCCTCCGCATGTATAATGGTGTATTGGCTGAACCTATCACTTTAGAGGAGAGAAACGCAACTATCACATTGGTGCAGAGCATTGGCACACCAGGTAAGTGAAAAACTCAAGTTTTCATAAATTTTTCTAGAATTCTTAAAATTCTATTTTATTTAAAATTCTAGCTTTCTTAAAGTTCTGGCTATCTTAAAATTCGAGCTTTCTTAAAATGCTCAGCTTTCTTATATTGATTTAAGTCTTTTCTTGAAATGTACAACTATTTTGTGTACACAAGCCCAAATTGGGGATGAAAAGTTTGGCAAAACAAGCATACGAGTAACGCATTTTATAAGTATCCCAAACAGTGCTTCCACCGCCCCCCCCCTCCCGCCAAAGCTTGTAACCGCATATTTTTGCTCACGTTCCTGACTATATTAATATTTCTTATGACCCATCCACTTTTACACAGCAGTTTAATTTCACAAACTTTTTCAGAAAAAACAAAAGAAAATATTACGCGCCAAAAGCACTTGATATTTGTTTTAAAGAATCTCATTTAACACAGTTGTAGTTAATTGTACTTCTTCTTCTATATGTTTAGGGCCCATGATCAATTTATTGATCATTTTGGCTCCTATATTGTATCTTGCTCTTGATAAACGCTTTGAAAAAAATTATTATGGAGTTGGTGTTTTGCGTTAAAAATTTTAATCGAGGACTTGCACCTATTTTGGGTAGAAGAGTACATTATCTTGAATGTTATCAAAAGCAGCATTATTCTATTACATTCAACATTGTTTACTTCTAATAGACCTAAAAATTTTCAGATCAATGAGACACGTATATATTAGATCAATGAAACTATTTATGCTCAACAACAATTTCGATTATACAATGCACAAACGTTTCGGCAAATGACTTTATCAGTACAACAACAAACTTTAATGTTTGTAAATAGATACAAACATATGTATCCTACCTGTACATATTAAAAATGACTAGAGAGAAAAATAAAAAAAAGGATGGGTACACGTCTCAAACGACAGCAAAGATCAGAAGAACGGAAAGAAAATGGGTGGAGGTAGACTACAAACACGAAAGCCGTAGCCGTGGTGGATACGAACAGCACAACAACAGCCTCTTAAACACGCGTAGTTTAACGCATTGGTGACATTAAATAGCGCTGCGACGCTTCGAGCGCCTCCATCACAAAGCGACCATTGTTGAGTTCCTTGTAAAGCTCGCGGTGGGTCATGCTATCGACCAACACTTCTGAAGCTGAACGTGCTCGCCCGAATCTCCCGACTAGCGCTTAGTGTGTCACCGCCTGAAAGCATTGAGATCGTGCTTCAAAGATAACCGAATGCTGGCCGATACCGATTATTTATTGACAACGATACGGGACAGCGATCCATCAGGAGGGTATACACAAAGAGCGCGATGACTTTACCGGGTGAATGGTGCCGCACGCGGACTGGGAATAAAGATGAGAATTGTCATTAGTATGCCCTTTTGTATTGAAAGTTCGATCCATATCTGGAATGGTTTGTCTCGTCAATGTGTTTTTCAGTTGTGTTTCGATGTTAGGCTTTTTGTTGACAAGAAACCATTTAGCCTGTCCAAGTTATTTTTGTTGTTGTTGTTGTTGCTTTTGTTTTGTTGTTTTTTTTTAAATTTTAAATATAAGCCAGAAGGCACTGTTTGTTTGTTTTGTAAATTCGTGTCTAGAAAAAAAATTAATGAAAATATAAGCCAGAAGGCACTGTTTGTTTTGTAAATCCGTGTCTAGAAAAAAAATTAATGATCTGTTATGAGGTCTGGAAATTGGGATTCACTTATTATTGACGTTTAGCCTAGATAAATTGGCTTTCGTAATAAAGAATCAATAAACACAGAAACGACTCACCATAAATATCCAACTTCAACAGTAGTCTCCCTTTGAGATAAGGTTCCATTACTCGGGTCAGTTATACGTGTTAAGTGGACGTTCCTCAAGTCTATTCGTGTGTTAGATGGACATTTCTCTAAATTCAAAAAAGTCTTAATGCAACATTAAATAGACTCGTTTCTTACTTCTCTACTTTGTAAGCACTATAAATTATTTTAACACATTATTATCCTTCTAAAGATGTGGAAGGAATTTTTTATAATTAACAAAAGTAATGTTCTTTCCCCCCCGGCCCCCCTTCTCCCTCCCGTTTTAAAATTCAGCTTGGCTGGGCGCTACTGACCTAATTATAGAAGGCACGTTCGTGTGGACAGAATCGAACCAGCCTCTATCTAGAGTCGACGGCTGGTGGGCTTCCAATCAGCCGGATGATCACAATTACGAGGAAGATTGCGTTCAATTTCTGTTTCGGGGTCAGATGAAACTGAACGACGAGCCTTGCCGGTCATTATTGCTCCCACTTTGTCAAACAAGTAAATCAAAGTTGTTTTTTATTTTTAAATTTGTTTTACAATCATTGTCAAGGAAAGGTCATAGCTTAAAAAAAAAATGTTTCATCTTAGACAACGTTATAGTAGAAGGATAGGGGGTGGAGCAGGGCAGGGCCCTACATGAGCTGCAGTGCCACTGGTGATGATGATGATGACGTTAGAGCTATAAATAGGGGAGATTCACTTTTTCCCCGTGCATGAACTTTGCTTGACCCCTAGCACACGCTACGTTCATACATTAAACATGGATAGTATGTCTTATAAATATAAGAGATTGACAGGCACAGAGATTCAGACGGAGATTCAGATAGATATTATTAACTTTACGAGACAATTTTATTATTCTTTGTGTGCTCATGTGTTTATTAGCATTCGTCATTCATCATTATTAATAGGCACATTGTACTAGTTGTGTACCCGTACAAGATTTTCCCATACTCTGTAAGTTGATGATTTGTAATTATATATTTTTTGTTGTTGTTGTAATTATTAATTCTTAAATAAATGTAATTAATTGTATTTAGCAACTGTTTTGGGTGTCGTATTTTTGCTATTGTTTCTTCTTTATGGTATCGTCCTTTTTGTTATGCACTGTTTGAACGAGCCATTACTTAAACAAGAGATTAATTTCTCACAATGGAAGCCAGTGCGTAACACTAAAAAAGCTACAGTGTAGTTAGTGCCTTACAATGTCCCTCACACTGACATATAATATGTATATAATATATTATAAGTTAAATAAGCTACAATATAGGAGCCTCAGCATCTGCCTCAGATGTAGCTATAAGCTAAATAAACTACAGCATTGGGCTATGTATTTCAGAATTTTTTATACCTGATCTAGCTGATTTAATTTAAGGACTTACGCTTAGGGACTCGGTAAGTCTAAGTCCGGTCATATGGCTTGTATAGTTTTCATCTTTTACAAAATAACAGGGGAGAATATTCATTGCTCGTTCTTTGAATGCGAAGATTACCATACCACCCCCTCCCCCCACTCATGCCTTGACTTGAGCTGTGTTTTATTGAAAATTAAACAGAGCTGCTCCATTCGTCAGCCTCTCGCTCTTTTTCTCTCTCTATCTATCTATCTTTCAGTCACTCTCTCAGTCTCTCTTTCTCTTACTTTTCCCCGTCTCTCTCTCTCTCTCTCTCTCATTATCTTTCTCTGGCTGTCTCTCTCCCTCCCTCCCTCTCTCCCTCCCCCATCTCTCTCTCTCTCTCTCTCTCTCTCTCTCTCTCTCTCTCTCTCTCTCTCTCTCTCTCCCTCCCTCCCTCTCTCCCTCCCCCCTCTCTCTCTCTCTCTCTCTCTCTCTCTCTCTCTCTCTCTCTCTCTCTCTCTCTCTCTCTCGACGTCCACATCCCGTTTTGGTTACATCCATGTCAAATCAAAATCAGCCCACCGCGTGGCTTACTTCGTTGTTTACTTCCGCGCTTGGCAACGTGATATCGAGTAGACGAAAGGCAAAAATAAATATTGAAATAATTTGTGCTGGTTCTTAAATCTCAACTGTTTATCGGGGTAAAAAATCTTTTTTTCTTTTTCTTTTTGTTTGTTTGTTGGTATGAAAGGGGGAAAAAAAGGGGGGGGGGATTTTTTCGAGGGAATGGGGTAGCTTCTTCATTGATGATTAATTAATTTTTTTTGTCTCCGTTAAATTCTTTCTGATCCAGAATTTATGTCTATAGTCAATAGATGTTTGTTTGGTGTTTTTTGGGGAGGTGGGTGGGGGGTGGGGAGAGGAGTATTTTTTTTAAATAAAAAAAAATACTATGTTTTGATTGTTGCTCGCCGTATAATTTTGAAAGCTGTTTCGTTTTGTCATACTAAAAAAATTCTTCTGCTGGGCAATGCGTCATTTTCTAGAAGAGTTCCCCTGCATAAGAGTTTTGTTTGGTGTTTTTTGGGGAGGTGGGTGGGGGGTGGGGAGAGGAGTATTTTTTTTAAATAAAAAAAAAATACTATGTTTTGATTGTTGCTCGCCGTATAATTTTGAAAGCTGTTTCGTTTTGTCATACTAAAAAAATTCTTCTGCTGGGCAATGCGTCATTTTCTAGAAGAGTTCCCCTGCATGAGAGATTCGATAAAATAGTTCAACGAGTTTGTGTAATATTTTTACCTTTTGAAAAACCCAAAAAGCTAATAGGTTTATATCTATATGTATAATTCTTTTTAAAAAATTCTTTGTTATGTTTTTTCCAGTCTGGGTTTTTACAATTACCCACGGAAATAATTGTTAAAATTTAACACATAAAAAGTGACCTCACAAGACTCTTGTCCAAAAATGTCTTTTGTATTAACGTTGTTGTTTTGTTGTTTTGTTGTTGTTGTTTTTTTGCGTTAAAATTAAGCAATTAAATTTACCCCCCCCCCCCAAAATTGGTCTGGATATTCATTTTCAATTCAGGTGTCAATCCTCATCAGTATGTGGCTATTCTCCCCAAACGGTCTCCGGTCAGCTCACGTGAGGGCTATCTTCAACTGACCGCCGGATACAGTTCCTTTGTATACGCCCGGTTCGTATACGGTGATATGGGGATTAACGATCAACTACTTCACTTGACTAATGAGCATGCATTGCTGGTTAACCTGAGCTCTGCACTGTCCATTTCTGATACAGGTGGGGAAAAAAGTCCTTTTTTTTTTAAACATCTAAAAGAAAAAATTGATGTGTTGTTTAAATGTCTAAACTTCTTATAGGAAAGCACTCTGCAACAGTTACAATGTTCGAAAAGCTTCATAACTGAACCTCATACATAAACAAGCTTGATTTCTGCGGAGTTTTCACATGTGACATACTTAGTGATTATTAATCCAATATTGTAATACGTGACAAAAAGCTTAACTAGGAGACAAGATAAAACTAGATATTCGCTAGACGCCAAATTTTCTAAAAAAATTGTTTCGCTAACTAATTTTATGTTTATATATTTTTGTTTGATATATAACCAATTCAAATTAGTTTTCATTCTGATGGCGTAACAAAAAAAGACACAGACTCGTCTTGTCGCTGATGCGGATTCAAATGTCGAAACAATGCGTAAACACCCGTCACTGCTGTGACTCAGACAATGTGTAAACACCCGTCACTGCTGTGACTCAGACAATGTGTAAACATCCGTCACTGCTGTGACTCAGACAATGTGTAAACACCCGTCACTGCTGTGACTCAGACAATGTGTAAACACCCGTCACTGATGTGGCTCAGACAATGTGTAAACACCCGTCACTGCTGTGACTCAGACAATGTGTAAACACCCGTCACTGCTGTGACTCAGACAATGTGTAAACACCCGTCACTGCTGTGACTCAGACAATGTGTAAACACCCGTCACTGCTGTGACTCAGACAATGTGTAAACCATGGTTAGCACTTTGCCTCAAATATCCCAATGTCCTCACAGTTTTCACATTAAAACCCTGTTTTCACATAGATGCACATCTAATCTCACCGTCATAACCTCACACAGGCATTTCCTCTAGCTTTGTGGAGATCAGAACAGACCAGCCGGTCACTGTCATCCTGTACATCATAGATAAGATCAACATTTTGTATAGCTCAACAGCTATATTCCCAACAAATATGTTCAATGGAGATGAGTCGGCGACGTCGTATATGTTATTCTCACCTGTACCTGGGGTCCAAGGTGAACGATAACAATAACATTTCGTATTTGTCAATTGTTAATTACAAAATTTTTTTATGAAAAAATAAGAAAGAAAAAAGGAAAGGAAGAAGGAAAGAAGTAAAGAAAAATATGCATGTTTTATTTTATGACGCATTGCTTTCAGGAAATTATTGGTTTAAACATATTTTATTGAAAACAATGCTTTCAATACTTTACTTGTGAGACGATTCTAACTCGCGTCATAATCTGACACATCTCGGCAATCGCATTGGTCTTGTATTCTTTGAAAAAATTTCAATCACGAAAAAACTTCTCCCGGGGGTGAAGTACTTCGTTCTCAACAACCCCCTTATCAATTGCCTTTCACGACGACGTGAGATTGTCCAAAAACATTTTTTTCTTTTTTTCTACTCCCCCCTGAAACTTTTAAAATTACATTTCTTACAGCTCCGGTTTTGTTGATAAATAACTATAAGATTATTCTATCTGTATAGGACCCAAGAAATTTCATAATATCTAAAAACAACAACAGCAACCAGCTATTAATAAATTTTAAACTTGCATATCTGACTACTTGTAAGGCACCCCATGACAGCAGCCAGTTGTTGACCCGACGGCACCAGGAGTCCGCCCTCCCCCCCCCTTTTTAATTATCATCTTGCTTTCCTTGGACGCCATTTTTAAAAAAAAAATTTACTTCTTAACTTTCTGAAATATTTGCAACTCTTTTGGTCTTTAACGAGAGAATCTGCATGCAATATTTCCCAATAATGATATGGAATAATTTTTTTTTAAAATAATGCTTATAAAACATGTCTAATTTCTCGTTAATATTTAAAAAAAAATATTATCAGTTGCGATCTTCGCCATAGTTAATGTTTGTCTGTACGTCAGAACAGTTCGTATCACTAATCCATTTTCAACCGCATCATCACTAAACCATCAGGAAATTCACTTAGCGTCATAGCAATGGCCAATGTTTCAACGGACGTCACGGTGGTATTCAACAGACCTGAATGTGGACCTCCAGCAGTTTCTCTTGGACAGGTTCATTTCAGGTAAGTGTCAATGCAAGCGTAGCGTTATTCGTTTAAAAAAAAATCATTTGTATTAACCTCGCTTTTTTCCCGTCGTTGCAAAATATGTGGAAGGCTAATTTACACATTTCCCGCCATCCTATCGAGCTAAAACTTGGCGCAATGAGTTGTTGCCAAAAGGAAAAAAAATGTGAGATTCTCACCCCATCCTCCACCCTCAATCCCCAAAATCAGTTTCTTTTTCATGTTTTCAAGATACACTTTAACCTCTATTAAACGTTTCATTACGACTCGACTCCCTCAAGAAAAGCACTAGCATTAAAAATCGAATGTATTTTTGAAAGAAGAAATGAAGGAAGTTTGAAACATGTTGTCGCCAGAAGTTTCCCCATTGGCATAACCGCTTCTTAACAAAATAATAAATCATGTGCTTTTACATAAATGCAAACAAAATGCATATAAAGAATTGATAACAAAAAAAAAATAAAATTAAAAAAAAAAAACTTTTAAAGCGAATGTACTGCGTCCATAGCAAATTTAAATTTGTTTCTTTAACCTTTTTTTCATGGATTTTGTGTACAAGAGAATTTCATTAGCAAATCCTTGAAACAAAGTTAAAAAAAAAAAAAAAAAAAACTTTATCCACCATTTAATACTCCCCATGCCCAGGATGGAAAAAAATTCACAAAACGCTGTAAACATGATTAAAGTAATTGAAAAAAAAAAAAAAAAAAAAAAAAAAACCCTTTAAAAA